>OY776115.1:61792931-61984931 GCA_963675035.1 Allygus modestus | reverse complement strand
GGTACGACCAATAAGGCCGAGAGTCTTGCTATCTTTGGTACATATACTCATTATATGCTCACTAGGATCGAAATTAGCCGATTGATCATTTAAAGTGTCCAAACATCTTCATGATTCCAAAAATCATAACGCAGTGATTAAATGTTGAATATAATTCAACTATGTAACATGATATTTGGTTATATTAATCAAGACTCAAGTATAGATTGCGTAAAATCATCTGATAATCCTTTGTTGAATAAGACAAGATCACATTTCCTCAGGCCCCCCAACCGGCCTTTTATAAGTGTGTTTTGAACCTTAGTTACTTTTTGTTCGATGCTTATCAGTGCATATGTAGTTTGTTATAATCATAATATGTTGCTGTTTAGCACATAGAATGCGCATATTTTATGAGTAGTAAATAAATGCTACATAAATAAATCTTGGTTCTTCTTTAGTGGCTTGGTATTAAATTAGGGTATACTAGTTTATAGAACAAATATAATAACCTTTCACATAGCGATCGTAACATATAATCTTATGCAATAAACATTGTCTTGTTGATGTACTAGGTTTGTTGTCATAGATGATAAGTTAAATAATATTTATGGTAAACGTAAACATATTTAATAGTAAAAGAAAGACTCTCATTAAAATATCGCACTCATTATCGTGATACTCACTATCGTAGTCTTCCAAGGTATTATCGGGAAAGTGTTACAATCCAAACAAGAAAATAAATACATAATATAAATATGTACTACTGATATACACCTGCAAATCTTAAACGTTGCCTATTACGGCAAAGCTACTAATATTCTATTTAAGATGGCTTACTCAGAAAAGTTGTAATCGTTCAAGACGAATGTATCGTTAAAACCCCTCTAACACCAAAGGTACAACCCCTCTTAGAACAAAACCAATTAACAAGCGGTTGCTGATGAAAATCATAAAAAAGGTAAATGCTTTCCCTCCCGGCTCTCATTATTTTTAAGCCCTTTTCAAATATTGAACAACCTTGATTAGCTCTCCAGGTTCCTTGGTTTGGTAATTATAACAGTGTTCAACACCTGATATGCAAGATACTTTGTATTTATTGTTCAATGTTTTCATTTTATTAATAATAAGCATACGTTTAGTATGATTAAGGTAAAAATAAAAAGCATAATGTTTAAATTTATTATGACCTCTTTTAATATTGGTCCAAGAAAGGTAAATACGTGTGGATGGATAACTAAATTAACAAAAAATTAAAACAATATGTGTTAATGTTTTCAGCAAAAGCCTTTTTAGTAATACAAATGTTGTATTTTGGCCATAATATAAAATATTGCGTGATTGTGATTTTATTAATATTATCGCCGTCGTATTTCTTAAGTTTCACAATGTTTTTTTTTTATATTGCGTTTTTAATAATGATTTAAACTTTCATCACTTTTTACAAAAATAATTTGTACTTTTGATATTTAAATATCAATTTAAAATAGTATTTAGTCCACTGGAGAGTGATTTAATATGTTGAATTATCAAATTACACGTTTTGATAAGTTTACCCATTTTTATATAAATTAAAAAATAGATTTGTTATAAAAGAATATTAGAATTAAGTACCAACAGGCTATTAGGGGTTTACAATAAAACAAAACAAAACAAAAACAATAAAAATATTTTTTAAATACGTTACATCAATAAATATCAATCCTGGGACAATAAATCCTAATTGCTAAAATCCCTTAAGCGAATATTCTTTTTCATATAAAAAGATAGCAGCTAAGCGAAATTGGCTTTATTTTCTAAACATTTGTATCCTATACGCATGCTAACATTGATAGAAGATTTATCATTGTTACTTAAATGATTATATCAGATAAGTTACCCAAACTGCTTAATATCATGTTTAGTATTTTTAGTTCATTTTAATAAAACAAATTTAATTTGGAACATTTAACATTTAAACGTTTAAGCTCTTAAAACATTTAAGGATTTGAGCATTTGTCAACGATATCAAAATGTCAACCGAAGAACAGACGTGTTATAAAATGCACGCAATAACCAAACACATTTTACAGCGCAAAACCGTTTCTGCTAAAAGCATCTTCAGGTCCTTCTGTTTTAAAGCGGGTTACGCTAAAGCGTTCTCCTGTATTTATCAACTTGTTGTGAACGCCTGGTAATGGACAAGCACAGGATGTGCGGTTATGAAGTGCAAAAACTTTAAAATATTAAAACAACTATAAATAAATATAAACGTTTGTCTAATAGAGTCATTCAGGTTGTATTAAGACGAATTAAGTCGTTCAAGATAAAATACATCATTTCGAAAAACTAAAATTTAGCATCTTAAAATATTATATAGAAACGTATTTTACTAGTAAATTGACTCGTTAAACTAAAAAGGGGGTTCTTTCCCGAATCTAAATTTATGCAAGCCCAAGATAAATCTAGTTGTTAGCTGGTGTTTGTTTGGTTTTCAAATGTATTATGAATTGAAAAATGTTTTCGAATTGATTTAAAATGTATTTGTTTATACAAAACAATAAGTAAATATGAAACAGTTTAATTATTTTATATGAAAATAAATATTACTTTATACGATATTACTATTTTTGGTATGTCCGAAAATTAGGTTACCCATACTCGAAGCATAGTAAATATTCAAATTCTTTTGATAATATATTGTTTATTATAATTGATTTATCTTTCATACATATTTCTTAATGCATTTAATCATTGGGATGAAAAATTTAGTTTTAAATTTGTTGTAGTACATTTTGAATACGAAATAATGTTTTCATTTACTAAGGATTTTTCTACAACATAAATACTAAGGGTTTGAATGATTGTTCAAACTATAATAACTTTATTACTTTCGCAATTAAATCTGTGATTATGCGAAAGAGAAACTTTAATAGTATCGCTAATGCTTACTGCTAATCTATCTACTTAATTTAAATAAAAATAATAGGGAATTTTAAATCTACTCGAAGCTACATCAAAGCATCACACATCTTATTGAAAAGGGATCAGCGCACAAAATGTATAAAATGGGTGATTCAAACCTACTTACGTGGATTTATTTATTTATTAGTGTTCATCAACAAGACACTTGTGGCCATAAAGGACTAGAGAGCGTTGCACGAGTGAAAACCCACGTAGTCCATATGACTAGTGTTAATATTAACATTGGGCTAATGGAAGAACTGTTTCTAACTCGTGCAACGCACAGTAGATATATCGGCATTGACTGTCGTCAGAAAAACATCCCAACCATTCATCTTACCTAAAACAAATGTTCAAATGTCTTGAACTTCTTCGTTGAATGAATGCATTAATCTGTTATCCCGAAGGACTAGTTTCTAGCATTGATTATCTGTTCATGTTATATTCAATCATGTGAATTATTTCTGTGCATTCGCATTCATTTTCAACATAATATGATAGCTAGGTTAAAGTAAATTTGAAAGTCGTCAAATCTACTATATCATTCGATTACGTTAAATTTATAAAAATATAAATGTTTAAAAAAACATATAGTTATACTTTTTCAGCATTTGTTTTACATTAACAACTCGTAAATTTTGATTAATAAATTAATAACTAATTTAATAATTATTTATTTATTACTAATATTATTATAATATTATTATTTATTTATTTTTTAATATTATTTATTTAATAATTATTAATTTGATATTTATTTATTGCATTTAATAATTTAATTAAATAATTTATTTAAATTAAATTAATCATTTACTAACAATTGATAAATTGTTAATAATTTGATTTAAATTTTCTTTATACCATACAATAACATGTTGTCAAATATTGCAACACTGGAAGCGCTAAGAAAAGTACAGGACCTCCACTAAAATCCTCTTAACTTCCGTGAAGTCGGCCCCTCAGAGTTTTTTTATTATAACTCTTGAACCAATTGAGCCACAATCCTCTAACGATGGGGATTCCCTAACCACCACTAACGAAGGACTAACGTTTGTTACAATTTTTGACGTTAGTGCTCTAACGGGGAGGGGGGGAACTTCATGGACCCTTAGAGATATCTGTTTGAAATGAAAACACAAAACTATAATGTGGTATATGGCAGGTTAAAACATGAAAAAGAACGAAATAAACACATGGCTTATCTTACTTAGTTACGATATCGAATTGTATCATTGTTTGTTAAAAGGTTTTTATTTATAAACAATTAAGGGCTTATATAGTGACTAATTTAAATAAATATTTCAAATTTCGCACATAAATAATTAATATATTTGAGCCACAGATCCATTTTTTACTGGATAGTAGGTTTCAAACTCTTAAAATTTCAAATTTAACTTTTTAACTTAAGAAGCATAAAATTAGTAGATTATAGTATCATTTTAAAATGATAAATATAGTTCTGAGATTAGTGACAACAAATGCTTAATTCTTAAGATCAGACAACCAACTTGACAAAAGCTTTAATATTTTGAAACTAATAATTATATTTAGATGATCTTTCATGATGATACACTCTTCAAGACTGTTATTTTTAAACAACCTAATTATGGTAAAACCAATACTGTCATCACTCATCAGTAATTTTACGGTAAAATTAAACATATTTTAATTTTAACCCCAATACACAAGTAGGAATCATGTAGAGTCAGATAAGAATAAAGTTTTAAGTTATATCGTTAGTATATTTAGTTTTATTTGCCTTAACATTTGGTCAATAAAAAAAAATTAAATTACAAAATTGTAAAAAGCTATATACACACACAGAATGAACATGGAGACAAAGAAACCACGTTTGTAATCAAAATACTTATTTTCTGTTTGAAAAATTTGTTAATAAGTTTTCCATACAAGTAATTGGGAGTAACTTTTATGAGCTATAAATGGTATGTAACAGATTCAAGATAAGGCACTTGCTTTTAAGATGTTAATAACAATTATTTACAGGTTCTATAAAATAGAATATTTATTGACTCTGCTATTTAAATATGCTGACCATTGTTTTGTATCATAATAATGCATATTGATCGGTTCATACTTGTGGGTTCTATCTTAAGCTTGTACAGCTTTAATAAATTTATACTATTTTCAGTGCCTTTTAAGTGCATAGTTGATATGTAGTATTGGAATATAAACATCCAATTCATTAATATATATTTAGCTTATTACGCAAAAATTGCGTAATTAGCTAAATAAACTGTATTTTTGAAACTCATAATAGTGATGGATTTGAATTTATTATTGATTTATTTGGACTTTATCTATCGCTTCTAGTGTTTAAAACTACACTACGTTTCTGGAGGTAAGGAACCTCCTCCCGTTATCAAGTGAACCCTACTTACATCTCAATATCAAGTTCTTACACCTAACTAACCTAAATTTTTTTGGATTTTATTCATTTTTTCCTTTTACATTTTAATTTACACAAAGAAAAAACTGGTGTTACACAAACTTACACAAATCTGTACGTGTTAGTTTTGTGTTTGTGTAAATTGATATGTAAAAGGGAAAAAATCAAAAAAACCCAAAACATTTAGGTTAGTTAGGGGTAAAAACTTTATATATAGATGTAAGTAGGGTTCACTTGATAACGGGAGGAGTTTCCTTACCTCCCGAAACGTAGTGTAGTTTTAAACTCTAGAAGCGATAGGTTAAGTCCAAATAAATCAAAAATAAATAGCTAAATAAAGATTCATTAATTGGATGTTTCTATTCCAATACTACAAATATCAATTATTTTTTTTTTTTTTTTTTTTTTACGTAGGAGGAACGCTTAATGCGCGAACCCAAAGGAACAGTGTGGGACTCCCTCTTACGAGGTATACCCACTAAATCTCCTACGGAGCCGCGGGGGAAAAACCAGGCCGGAACCCTTATCGGACAACTTCGGCACTGGCCCGCGTGTCTTGCGCCCAGACGGGTCACGTCACCGTTTCGGGAAACTTAGAGGTCACCTAAGCATCCCTCGTCTCGCTTTCCCCGAAGAACGGATTGCACGAAGAGCGCAACCGCTCTCCAGGAGTCTTCATCTCGAAGCATCGCCCCCACCACGACGTCCGGGGACAGATCGCCGACAGCAGAGACGAGCCTCCTCCTGTCTTCAGCGAAACGACTGCACCGGAAGAAAGTATGATGAGCATCATCCACCTCCTCCGGGCAGTACCTACACTGAGGTGACCTCACCTTCCCCATGCGGAAAAGGTATTCCCTGAAGTACCCGTGGCCCGTCAGGAATTGACACAAGAAAAAGTCAATTTCCCCAAATGCACGGCTCAACCACGGGCTTATGTCTCTGATGAGACGAAACGTCCATCGCCCTTTCAGTCCACCGTTCCAACGCTCTTGCCAAACTCGCAGAGTTTCGAGTCTGGCTTCCACAGCAGCTTGGTCTCTTCCAAGATCTGGAGCACGGCGAAAGATGTTCTGCCTCTCAGCGGCGAGCAGATCAAGGGGAAACACTCCAGCCACAACCATTACAGCCAGTCCAGACACAGTGCGATACGCACAGGCAACCCTAAGAGCCACCCTGCGCTGAACGGAGAGAATTCTCTTGCTGTGTTTTTTGACTCTCATGGCACCCGCCCACACTTCTGCGCCGTACAGGAGAGTCGCGTTGACGGTGGACATGAGAAGTCGCCTCTTGCTGGACCTCGGGCCTCCGACATTCCCCATCAATCTGCTGAGCGACAGAACAACCCTCGTCGCCTTGTTGCAAACCGCCTGGATGTGCTCCCACCATGTGAGGCGGCGGTCAAGCACCACTCCCAGATACTTCGCCGCAGTCTTCGTCTGGACCTCCACGTCACCAACAGTCATAGGGATTACTGTTTGGATCCTCCGTCGCGTGAGCTGACGATCTCGGTCTTGGCGACCGCCAGCTCAAGTCCATGACCGCTCATCCATCTGTTGACCCGAAACATCACCTGGTTGAGGCGAAGCTGGGCTAACTCCGGATTCCGAGCCGTGATGACTGCGGCTACATCATCTGCGTAGCCCACGAGATAGGCTTGTGGTGGCATCTCGAGGCGAAGCACTCCGTCATATGCCACGTTCCAAAGGTCAGGGCCAAGGATCGACCCTTGCGCCGCGCCGGCGGTGACCACTTTGGAACGGACCCCTGCTTCTGTGCTATATAGCAGCCTGCGCTCCTTCAGGTAGTCCTGTACCACGACCAAGAGATAGTCGGGTACCCTGAAGTCCCGCTGCAACGCCTCGAGCATGTCCACCCAACGGGCCGAGTTAAAAGCGTTTTTAACGTCCAGGGTGACCAGCAGCACGATCGGCCTGGCCTGATGGCAGGCCGTGTCAGCCCGCTGGACGGCGCCCAGGACTTCAGCCACGGCATTCAAGGTTGAGTGGCCCTTCCGAAAGCCGTGCTGCCGGGGGGACAAGTCCCCAGCGGCTTCGACGGCCAACCTCAACCTGGGTTTCAGCAACCTCTCAAAGAGTTTACCCGCCGTGTCCAACATACAGAGTGGTCTGTATGCCGACGGGGACTCCGGGTCACCTTTGCCTTTGCTGATGAGCGCCAGTCTAGCTGTCTTCCAGCGTGACGGAAACACACCCGCCGCCAAACACGCGTTGAACATGCGCAGCAGCAGATGTGGGTGACTTCCCGCCACAACCTTTAGAGCCTCAACCGGAATGCCATCAGGGCCTGGAGCTCTGTTGTTGTGCATGGCAGACGACGCTGCCACGAGCTCCTGTTCCGTGAACAAAGGAACATCAGGCACCGGCCCCGTTACTCTTTCCTCTCGCCTCACAGGGTGACTTGGGAAGAGAGCATCGACGATGGCCGTGATCGTGCCTGCAGGCATAGAGGCACTGCTGGCCCCCATTCCCCCGAGCTTTCTCGTGACGAGCTTGTACCCTTTTCCCCATGGATCGGAGTCCACGTCCCGGCACAGCTCCTTCCAGCAGCGAGCCTTGCTCAGGCGAATTGCACTGGCAAGAGCTTTTTTCGCAGTCTTGTGCTCTGCCGACCTGGCCAAAGCCTCCGGTCGGTTTCGAGTTCTCTGCGCTCTTCTGCGAAGCATCAGTGCCGTTCTCCTGAGCTCCGCGATTTCGTCCGTCCACCAGTACACGTGGCGACGACCCCGGACAGGTTTTTTCCGAGGCATCGACGAGTCGCATGCACGCTCGATCAGCTGCATTGTGGAACCCACGAGAGCTTCGACCCGATCTCGATCAGCGGAGTCAAAGCGCTCCGTCAAACCGGGCTCGGGGCTACGACTGAGCCGCTCGACGAATTTTCCCCTATCCAGTTTGGCCTGATTCCAGCCAATTGGGTTTCGGGTACTGCATCGACGAGACAACTCGTTTTCTTCCAGATTGAAGGAGATGAATTCGTGGTCACTGGCCGTGTACACGTCCATCACCCCCCACCCCGCTACCAGAGGAAACAACCCTGCCGATACCAGCGTGACATCTGGTATGGAGTCACCAAAACCAGGTCTTCGGTATGTCGGCATGTCCCCTCTGTTCGCCACTTCCAGGTCGAGCCTCGAGGCCATCTCCAAGATTCGTCTCCCCCGGGCGTTAGTGACTGGCATGCCCCACTCAACGGCACGCGCGTTGAAGTCCCCAGCAACTATTACGCCCCCCGAGACACCCTGAAGACTGTCTTCCAGCGCCTCCAGCCTCTCCCGGTACTCCTCGGTGGAATAGTTTGGAGAGAGGTAGACAATGTATACGTTGACTCGCCGAAGTCTCACCCAGACGTAACCGTCACCGGATCCGTGACCCAACACCTGAATCCCCCGACTGTCCGAAATCCAGAGAGCCGCGGTGCCAAGCCGGTCATAAAACCAAGATGGACTGGTTTTGATCCGGTAGGGCTCGCTGACGATCACGATCTGGGCTTTGACCTCACAAGCAAGCTGCTCAAGAATGGCGTCAGCTGCTCGACTCCGCTGCAGGTTTGCCTGGACGAAACGGATCATTTCGTGGCAGATTGAGCCCTCTTAGCGTCTAGGGCTTTCCTGAAAGCCCTGCACGCCCCTGAGCCCGGAATGTGGTCCGCGGACGCTCCAGGTGTACCGGTGCAGAGAACGCAAGAAGCGGCCGCTGTGCAAGCAGCGGCCTTATGTTCGCCGCTACCGCACTTCCAACAATTGTTGCCGCGGTCGGGACCGGAGCAACTCCGACGCGTGTGGCCGTACCCGAGGCACCGAAAACAGCGTTCTACCTCAAGGCGCTGCCGAACTCGGCAGACGACCCAGCCAATCTTGATCTTCCCAGACTGAAGAAAGAGAAGACCGTCTTTCTCTTCCATCTCAACGACAGCCTTTCTCTGCTCCCGCTTGTTTGGCGAGAACAGGGTGACCTTAGGCACACCGGAGATTGTCGGAAGGTCTCTTGTGATAGCCGCAATGACATCGGCCTCCGAAGCCAGGGCGTCTAGATCCAAGATCTCTACCCTCAGCTTCGGGATGATGGAGCGGACCTCGCCCTTGTCCCCTATAGCTCTCTGAAGTGCTTCCTGGAGTTTCCCCCGGTCGTCACACTTCGAGAGCTCAAGGAGAACCCCCCCGGCCTCCGTCTTCCGGATCTGCCGAACCACAGTTCCGGAGTCCTCTGGCGTCACCTCACTCTTCAACAATCCGAGGATCTCCGAGTAGGTCTTGCCGGTGGACGGATTGATCAGGACCACCTGGTTCCTGGTCTTCCTAGGCCGAGTCTTCTTTGGCTTCTCCTTCTTTTGGCTGGGTGCTTGGGAAGGCGCGTTTTCCGCCTCTTCCCGATTCTTCTGGGCTTTCGCCTCCGCCCGAAGCTTCCTCCTCTGTTTCTTGGAGAGGACCTGATTAAAACCCTCCCTGTCCGCAGACGCAGTGGTGGCTTCTTCTCCGTTCCTCTCCACGTGGACGGTCCTGTTCTTGACGTCCGGTCTCTTCTCCGTTTGCTGTTCCGCAGGAGGGCTAGTCGCCGATCTCTTGGCACCACCACCAGGCGCCCCAGACTCCGAAGATGGAAGTGGAGCTTGCCCCTGCTTCTCCTCCAGAAGCCTGAGCCGCCTTAGCGATGCCTTCCAGAGACCGAGCATCGAGTCAAAGACATCAAGGGATGCATCCAGGGTCACTATCCCGTTCTTGATGCCCATCGACACGGTCTTCTGCTTCGCGACCGCGGCCGACATGTCGAGGAGAGTGTCCCGCATCCTCTGCAGTTCCTCCTCGACCTTTTCCTGAGCAATAGCCACGTTCCTTTCATCCGGCGAAACTACCGGAGACGGAGCTCGAACCGTTCTTGGCTTTGGGGTATTCCTCGAGCTGGCTGAATCCGTGGAAGCCAGCGCGACCACAGGAGAAGAGGCCGGTGGTGGGGACCTCGCTACTAAGCTACTCCTCCGAAAAATGGAGGCAGTACTGGTGCTAGGAGGAGGGAGTTCTGGAAACTCCCTCATATCGTTGCCAATGTTGATGTTGTCGTTGTTTAAGAATGTTTAATTGATAAGAATATGAAATATATTAATATGTTTTAAGAAAAATAAATATTTGATGTATTTGTACTTTTAAAATACTTGGGAACACGAATGAAAGTGAACAACAGTTTCAAAATGGTAACAAATTCATGAACTGTTCAAACACTAGATTTATACATTAAATACTGGATATTTGTTTTTTAACCTAATTCCTCTCCAATTACTTTATTATTTTTCATCAACCTTAACCAAAAACAAGACGTTTATTAGACGTTTTCAATTCACAGTTTTAACTATGATTTTTTGCTTTGTGGGTAATTTAAATATGCTTGGGAAGCTATTGAGGCGCAGCTTGCTCAATATTTGAATTTTAAAATTTGGTTAAACTAGTAAAACCTACTTTGGAATTATATTATAATTTCGCATTTCATGGTAAACTTGGCACATACGATTTACAATCATCTGAGTTGACGTTTCGATGAAATTAGCACAGTATCCAGCAACGTTAATTATATATACGAGTTGACTTTAGAGCCTTTTCACAGGGCGGTCACTGGGCTTTTGCAACGGGTAACTTTTAAACGAGTATTTGCCAACCACTTCAATTTAAATTTTGTTGGGAATAATTCAGCGCACTTTGTTGTGCATTCAATACAATCCCTCAACCTCTACAAGTTTACGATCTGACATAAAAAAACAGGTTAAGTAAAATTAGAACATCATTATTGGATGGTATGCTTGAAATATAATTATTTTTATATGAGCTTACTTTGCATAAATAATTGAATAAAACCGTTATAATTAATTTTTTAATTAAATTATTTAATTATGTTGTATTAATTTGTAAATAAATGTATGGTGATTAATATAACATAGTTAAATGCATTAATATTGATGTTTTATACCAATAATATAACAACTTATAGCATGTATATTTTAAACCAAGTCCATTAATTTTCACAATACAAGTTTATGTGGCCTAAGTGGTTTTGTGAACTCAAAAAGCTGCTTGGTATCACATGATTTAAAGTGTGATTAATGTAGCTAGCGTTATTTTTATATGAAAAGTTGCGATGATTAACTTTGCTGTGGAGAATAAATTAATTTAAAATCCAGTTATTTATGGGTCTAACCTTATCAAACCGTATATTTATATAGCTGAGATGTAAAATATATTAACTATACCATCCTTATGAATAACATAATGATATGCGCATTCCAATTCTTATATGTATTTCCAATAATGTGCATTATGTTGTTAAATATTGATTTCTACATTTTACTGTTGGTTTTTGTTTAATTTTTCTCCAAAACTATCAGTCTTCAGAACCGTTTACTCCATGAAACTAAAAAAAAGATTTTTACTTAATCACAAAGAATACAACATAAACGGAACTAATCTTAGATCCACCATATTGGATTCAAATATATGTTTTTTTTATGCAAAGGTGGGGTTGTGTCCCATCAAATAAAAGTATTTTCTTACTGTTAATATAACGCTACAGTCTGTTTTTGAATATTATTATTCGTTAATATTAACGAATATTATTATTCGTTAATGTTGATGATTTTATGAAAATCATTTTTAAGATAATTTTAAATACCCCAACCTTAAAACAGGAGCATATTCTCATAGTTACCAATGACCATGAACCAAATAATCATGGTTCATGGTAATAATGACCATGAACTACAACCAAATATTGTTAAGTGGTATTTGCTTCATTTTGAAAAACATTTCTAAGTAGTGGAGAAACCACAAAGAGGCATCACTTCCGGCGCTTTTTTCCCATGTTATTCTTATGGGGATCAGTTTTTGCACCGACGCCCGATCCTACCCTACACAAATTTTCTTTTTGGCCCCTGCCTTATTTTCCCCCATTTAAAATTTGCATTAATTTTAATACATCCTTTGCAGAAATCCACGAGTTCAAAAATAACTCCACACTAAATAAACAACACATGTAAACAACTTAGAAGTTATTGTGTAGTAGTGGTGAAATGGCGGTTTAACATCACTTCCGGCGCTTTTTCCCCATGTTATTCTTATGGGGAGCCGTTTTTGCACCGACGCCAGCTCCCGCCTATAGAGCTCCCGCCCGCTGGCCCCTGCCTTAAATATATTGTCCCTCCTCTTTTTAAAAACTCTGGTGTCTGATTTAGTGTCCCAACTGCCGCCAAAACTTGGTGTTTTAATCCAATTTGCATTCATTTTAATACATCCTTTGCAGAAATCCACGAGTTCTGGCTACTTGGGAACCCGAGCCATTTGACATATAATAAATCACCCTTCCTCCTAATTACCTTCTCTACCAAATACATGTCTTTATATTTAGTCTTTAACAATTCTTCTGTATAAAATCCTCCTTTGATTATATTGCCATTCTCATCTTTCAAAATATAAGTCACAGGCTTTGTTTTCTTAACTTCTGCTATTGTAAAAAGCTCTCCCGTCCAGTTAGGGGTATATCCTTTACTAAATACATGTTTATATTTAGATATCCTTACACTATCCCCCACCTTATATTTTGGCTTTTTAACTTGTACTTTAGATGCTAACCTTTCGTGTACGTCTTTAGAGTTCTTAGCACTTACTTGGTTAGGCTTCATGCCTATGGATCTATGTACTTTATTATTATATATCCTTATTAACTTTGGAAGTAAATCCAACCACTTGTAACTTCCTTGTGCACTAAACTCTCTATACAACCAATTCTTTAAAGTTCTCTGGAACCTTTCCACAATAGCCGCCTTAGTTGTAGAGTAAGTGTGGTAGTGATTAATATTTAGAATTTTCATTAGTTTGGTAAAATGTTCATTAAAAAATTCTTTTCCGTTATCAGATTGAATATTTTTAACTCCCTTTGGGAGAATAGTTTTTATAGCTTCTGTGACTACTAATCCAGTTTTATTCTTTAGTGGAGCAGCATAAGCTTTTTTAGAAAATGTGTCTATTAAAGTTAAAATATATTTATTCCCAGAATTCTCTCTAGCATAATTCCGCATATCTATTAAATCGATTTGAACAGTTTCGTTTATACCCAACACCTTAAAAGACCTTCTAACAAAGTTCTTTCTCGCGGGCTTATGCAATTCGTAAGCAATTTTTTCCATTTTTTATTCTTTATTTTTAATGTTAACGTATCTGCCAGTCTCTGTCGTTTCAAAAACACCTCCATTGCTACCAACTAACATACCATCACTCATTCTTTGATATACATAGTTTTTTGGCAAATATGCCTCTCCATCTAAAGTCTTAAATCCGCTTAAAGATGTAGGGTCTGCAACCAACAATTTAGGATTGTACATCATCAAATCGATTTCATTATTGTCTTGCATAAATTTATTAGTTTTATTGTTAAACCTTAATGCGTGTGATTTTAAACAAATATCAAATTTAATATTGTCTTGTCTAAAAGTTTTAATATTATCGTCATACCTCAAAACCTGCGACATTAAACAAACATCACTCCTATCTTTGCCTTCAGGTATATTCTTTATTAATTTGTCCTCTGCATCCCACACATCGCCATCTAATGTTAATACATTATAATATTTATCCCCCTGTTTTATTATGCTTTTCTCACCCTTTGTTAATATTTGCTTAACAACAGCCACATCATTTGGCAATGTTCCAGGTAAAATGTTTGTTAATTGCTTATTTTTACCATCAAATTTAAGACCGTCTAAAGTCACAGTCTGATGTTTTGTAACACAATCGTTCTCATCAACAGCGGGTTTAACACGAACTAGCCTTTTATTATTAAAATCCCAAAAGTTTAGATCCATTTTTGGTACTTGAGAGACGTTTACAACATCATCGCTTTCTTTACCAGCCAACAAATTACTTATTTTTCGCTTTTTGGCATTCCAAACACCATTCTCCGATTCCAAAAATTCATAATTATTTTTGTCTTGTACAAAGACACCATCTTTTCTTATTAAAGTTTGCTCTAATGTGGGCACATCGGTTGCGCCTTCACCTCGTTTAACATTAGTAATTTTGCGTTTATTAGCGTTCCAATTATTATTCTTGGATTCTAAAAACTTATATTTAGTATTACCTTGTACAAAAGCATCACCTTTCCTGGTTAACGTCTGCCCCAAAGTCGATACATCGTCAGTAAACTCCCCACCTTTAACATTACTAATTTTATAATTTAAAGCATTCCAACCATCATCTTTTAGATTTAAAGTAGTTTCTTTAAAACTTCTAGCTTCTGGTTTACTATATGGGTTATATACACGATAAAATTTATCTATCATCTTTTTATTTAATAAACAATTCCACTTTCCCTCAATTCTTCTATGATAGAATCTATCTCATTATCCACTCCAGAATTTCCCGCCAATCGGCTTAACCAAAGCAGTCTTAACCTATCTACAAGCTCATTAGGATCGTCCCAATAAACATAGTCTATTTTATTACCAGTTACCTGCCTTAAACCTTCACCAACAGTCTTAAACAGGGGTTTAATTATATTAAGATATTTAGTGTGTTTATTACTTGACATCGCCGCACCTGTTTTATAACCCTTTAAATGTGCATTTGTAGCTTCCAAAATCTCTTTATAATTTTGCAAATCAGCCTGACTATAGTTTACGGGTTCTTTTAAAGTTAACAATTCCCACAATCCCTTTGTCCCTTTATAAATTTTTTCTCCAACCGTAACATCATCATTGGCAATTTGAACTTCCTGATTCCCAATAAAAAATTTATTTCCTTCTCGCCTAATACCATATGTGGTGTCTGTCATACTACTTCTACTAAGGTAATTTCCTAAATAGTCTGATGCTAAAAGACCAAAATCTAATTTGTGCGGTGTTATTTGTGTTATTCTTGGTATTCTAGACGGGGTCTTTTCTAAAATCATTGGGAGAACTGGCCTCTCTGTTTTTGTGGCTAAATTTTTTAATTCTTGCAAAGGCTCTATTAACGGTTGGAATGTTTGGAACCTCTCTTCAGCCTCTAGAAATTTACCACGTTTTAATGCCCTATATTTTTCTCTTATTTGTTTTGCAGACTCTACCAATTCTTGTTGAATATTTGTTTTCATTTTATTTACATTTTATTTATCTCATTTGTCAAAGGATTATACTCAAACACTTTATCATGTATTATTAGGCAATATGCAGATGTGTTTGAAGGGACGTTTTCTGCAGTTTCAATTTCTAATTTAATATCTACAACCCCCTCTTTGATTGATTCATTCTGCCTAGAACAATCTATTACAATTAGAGGATATTTCTTTATAAAGTCAGCTCTGTTAAACATAGGATCGGGGACGGTGTTGTAGTAACTCTCCCTAAACCTCACAAACATCTCATAAGCTTTAGAGGCATCTCCATTTTCAAAGTCGAGATTTAAATCGCTATAAGGATAATATTCAGAGTTTAAAAACACTTTGAGATTTTTCAATTTACAGTGATCAAATTCATCAGTTCTTTTTCGTGCACTGTTGTCCCTACCCGTTTGGAAACCAAATATAACATACCTGGGCTTCTCCAAACTCGATGACGTCTTAACTGACCATGTGTGTCTCTTGGTTTCGGGGTATGATGGAAGTTCGTGTAGCTCCAAACTTCTAAATGCAATTTGCAAATTTTTATTTTGCAATAACATCTTTTGTAATTGAAGCTTCTCCCCATCAGATGGCACCACATGCGGCATCACCCACTGAATCGATTTAAGTGTAATTTTAGGAATAGGATTGACACCAGTTGGAGCATTAGATGTTGTTAATATACAATTTAAGTCGTTTTTGGATCTTTTCAACACCAATTCTTGTTTAACATTTACTAAAACCTTATTAAAATCCTCAAACACACCCATTAACAGCTCTAACGGGACACAAGTACTAAACTTGCCGCTTTTATGGAACTCCTTTAAATTTTCATCAGAATCAAATGCTACATTTGACAATTTAGTTGTTTTATTGTAAGAGCACAATATTTTCATAAGACTGGAAATTCCCGGATTTCTTACAATATCTATTTCTTTACCAGCAACTTCGTATCTAATTTCGTCAAATAAGAATGCAAATGCATTATTTATAAAATGTCCTTTATCATGATTCTCTATTTCTCCTTTAATATACAAATAACTCCTACATGGGAGTGTTAGTAAATCTTGATTATTTATGCATATTCGAATTTCATCGGAATTATTTATTGCTAAAGTGTTGTGTGGAACATAGGAGTGATTTGTAATTTTAACCAGGCTATCATCGTATTGGAATTTTCCTGCAACGTCTAGAAAATCTTCCATTTTTATTAATAGAAAATTTTAACTTCAACCCAATTGATCGCAGAAACCTGGCATTTTGCACACTCAGCCCGTTCTTGTAAATTCTCATATCTTTTTTATATGACAAGTAATTGTAGTTTCTTCTTTATTAAAGTCAATTGGCTTGTCGTGTTGATCCGCAAATGTAATGCTAACAACATCTAAACTTCTCTTATTTACAGGGAAGTATATAATATTTCTGGGGACCTCAATAATCTTGTAGCCCGGAGGAGCTTCTGGGTAAAAACTGTGTATGGTGTGTGATTTGTCACCATTTAAATAAGACCCATTCGCAATATTACATTTTACTCTAATCACATTTACATTATTTATGTTGATTTTATTTACGGATTTAAACGCAATATCTGGAGTAGAAAATCCTTTAAATCCCAATAATTCAGACCCTAAACACGGTTTTGTAAAATCAAACACATGGCCAGAATGTAATGTGGCTTTCATAGTTTTATTATCGGCTATAAGTACAAAATCTGGGAGTTGCTTTTGAATTTCCTTCGCAAGCTCAAACACTTCGTATGTGCCTTCAGCAATTTCAATTACATTTGGAGCTTTGTGATCGTAATAATACACATCCTCACCCTCGTCTATAGTTAATTTTGTGTCTTTAAGTTTATTTAATTTTGGAACTAGGCCTTTGTAAAATATAAGTTTGACTTTTGTATTAATTAATGCTACTTTATTTTGTATAATAACTTCAACTTTACCATCCAATGCCCGGTTTAATTCGTCAATTGTAACCTCCCCTTTTGGGGTTGTAATTTTGTGCATTTTGTAATATGTCAAAGTATTTAGAGGTTTTTTAACATTAAATATAGAATTATAACTTTGAAAATCTACCAGCCCAATTACATAATCACCATTTAATTCTATAGGAGGAAAGAACACCGACTTCAACTCTGGCTCTGTACCCGTGAATGTTATAGTAAATGAATCCATTTTTATAAACTAAAATTTTTCAGAAATGATAAACATAAAATTCCACAAATGGAACTGTTTAAATCTTGTATTTGATCAGTTGTATAGTAAATTTTAGATGGTACAAAATATTCAATTACCTCTTTTGGAGGCTGTATTCCGAAAGGGTCAAAATATATTACAACATCTTTATTTTTACGATATGCTGTCCAATGTGTGCCCCTGTCACTGTCTAAATTAATAATTCCACATTCTCTTACTTTTGGTCTCTGTTTTCTTAGCTCGTTTTTTAGGTACACTCCTCGAAAGTGAGGCACGTCTCTTGCGGCCTCTAACAGCTGAAAGTTGTCCATCTTTTTTATTAAATTTTAATCCCATTCCCATTTTTGCCTTGGCCTTCATCAAATTTGTCACTGCATAAGCTGCTGCTTTTTCGGCCAGACTGGCGTCCTTTGCCGAAACCCTAGTCCAAGCCTGGTCCGCTAATCTCATATCTGCCTTGTTCCGGGCGGCTGTATCAGGATTATTCATGTAGAATATGTCGTGCTCTTTACAATAAGAGTCTAGCTTATTTTTTGGAGGTACATTTTTGGCTAAATTTTCACGTATATTAGTTGCTGGACCACAATATGAATACGACGGGATGTGGAGGGGGAAAGGAAGGTTGTTTATAAGGGTATTTAACAAGCCACGGCCTCTATATGGCTTTAAGAATAATCCCTTACCTTGGACCGTTTTACACTTTCTCTTTGGCATTTTTATTATATAAAAAATGTCATTTAACACATAAAGAAAATACACCATTATATAAAAAATGTCATTTATTCAACAAAAGAACAAATTTAAAATTGCACATAAAGAAAATACACCAAAGAAGTTGGGCCTATTTCCTAATAATATTCGATGTCTTATAATAGGGCCCAGTGGTTCGGGGAAGACTGTTGTAATTTATAACTTAATTGTAAAAAAACAAGGATTAAAGTTTACAAATTTATATATAATATCCAAATCTTTAGAACAAGAAAAATATAAAAAAATAATTGAAATATTCCGTCTGTGTGATGAAGTTAAATTACACACATATTCAAACTGTGAAATCACACCAAATGATGTAGAATCACACTCAATAGTTTTATTTGACGACATAAATAGTCCAAATATCACACAATTTTTCTCAATGGGCAGACACAAAAATGTTAACAGTTTTTACTTGTGTCAATCTTACAGTAAAGTAAACAAACATTTACGTGACAATGTTAATTTTCTAATATTATTTAAACAAGACGATTTAAATTTAAAACATGTGTATAACAATCATGTGGGAAATGATTTTTCATTTAACCAATTTAGAAATCTCTGCCATCAGTGCTGGGATAGGTCTAAATATGGCTTTTTTGTAATAGACAAGGAAAGGCCAAAGAATAATGGCAAATACAGATTTATGTTTGACCAATTTTATAGTGACCAAGGGCAAGGGTGTTGATGCCATCCACAATAAACCTCTTGTCGTCATCAAAAGAGAGTACCTTTTTGTTCATCGTTAATGTTTGCAGATGGTGGTTTGTGGATTTAATTCTTGTAACATTCTCGTAGTAATCTTCTCCGGTTGCAAGACAGTGTAAGTAGTGTTGGTGTCTTAAGAGATGTTTAACTGTAGCGCCGTCAGCTCCTTTTGCCTTCTTAACCTCTAGCTGCTTTTCTTTTTCGTATAACCACTGTAGAGGAATGAAAGAGTATAATTTTGGCCTTAAACCACAATATTCATACATAATTTGACCATTTAATTCGTCTTTAAACTTGCCCGTAACTTTTTTGTTTTTATCAGAGTATAAGAAATTGTCTTTACTATATGCAGAGGTGTCAAAACGGTCCAAGTCACATTGTATTTCCTTGTAAAAGTCCTCTGTTACTATAGAATAAAGAAGGCTGTCTGTGTCTGTCATTAAGAACTTTTTATTCTTAAATTTTGACATATAATTATAGTGGAAATCATACATTATTACTTTGCTGATATCCAAAATGGTCATTCCTAAATATATTGGTTTATCAAACTTTACAATTAATTTATTTAAATGCACAGCATGCAACTTGTTATCGAACATTTTGCTGCAGTCAAATCTTGGCTTTGTAACATACTTTGTTAACTTAGACTCGTCTACAAGATGTATATCACGAAACTTGCGTTGGTTCATAATTGTTCGACCAAAGAGACTGTTATTTAACAGTTTGTAAAAGTCTTTTTCAAAATCATGTTCAGCTTTTTGTCGCTTTTCAATATTAAAATTAATATAGGGCGCGAGCCAATTCGATTGTCTGAATTTTAAGATTCTGTGGTATTTTGTAACTACCAAACCCAATTCTTCGTATTTTTTTAGTGCTTTATAATGTAGAATATATTTGGTTTTGTCATTTAAGTTTGGTATTAATTTTCCATTCATTTTTTCTGGTGCGAGCGGGTAGTCGTTGTGCAAATCGTGTAAACTTTTATCGTATTTTAAATCAACTTCCAAAATAAATCCAAAGTTTTCATTTTTATTGGCTTTATAATCTTTCTCGTTTGTCCATCTAAAGCCATCAACGGGCAACGACTCGCACATTGCTGTAGAGTATAGCGAGTTGCAGTCTAAGTATACAAGATAGGTGCTTTCTTGATTTGGGTCATAATGTTCGCCCATGTACTTATTATTGGCTTTAGCGTAGCGTGTGGAAATCATGCTTACACCGCCTCTAATGGCGTGTTCTATAAACAAATGCATGTCAATGTCACTAAATAACTGTAATTTTATGCCGGTCATTCTAAGACACGCCTCCCATGTTAGTCCAGGCAATGAGTACTTGTGGACAGGGTCGAGTTTATAATCCTTTAAACTCAAGTCCCTAAATGTCTCAAACACATCAGCCAATAACAACACATCTGTTTTAAGGTATAAATCGTGATATTCTTTTAAATTCTTTATATTAAAATGATTCCATACGTTTTTAGCATGTTCATATTGTGCAGGAGATATACATTCTTTAGTTAGGCTGCTGTAAAATGCCTCTATGGGTGGTAGGGGCTCTAAAAACTTTTCTGGTCCTGTCATGTATTCGTATGGAAATTCGCCCTTGCGTTGTAGTAGTGGATTGTCTATAAATCTAAATGTATTTAAATTGGAAGCTAATTTGCTTAAGGGAAGAGACAGAAAGTTGTAGGAATCCAAAAATACCAAATCATCAACAGAGAACGATATATATTTTTCCATGTCTTTGGCTATGCAATTCAATTTGCGATTGAGTTTTCCCAAGTGTTGCATTATTAAATGACCATCATAGTTTTTAAGGTTGTGGAAGAATATTGGAATTTTCTTGGTTACTTTATAGTTTAAATTGCAAGCGTTGTGGGAGGGTCCTCGGAATTTGCCTGTTAGATGGCAATGGTCGCGCACTTTATCACCCAGTAACAGCTGTTGGCATATGTGGCAGTATTTAGAGTTTTTGAAGGATGCCTCTTGCTTTGGAGTCATTACAAGGGGAACATATACTTCCATCTGACTTTTAATAAAGTCATAGGTTTTAAATAACTTTTCAAAAAATACATCCATTACATTTTCACCGCTGTACAACTCTTCGTAAATAATTTTAGAGTCTCTCACCACAACATAAGCAAATCCAGAAGGCGTGTGTTTGCCGCCGTTTATAAAACATTCGAAATCTGAATAAATCACAAAGGGAGCTTTAAGTTGATATTTGTAATTCGTAAATTGTAGTGTATCTTTTTCAGACATTTGTACTCTTTGAGCATCAAAGGTTTTACAGTGTGTTGTGTGACGTTCCAATATATCTTTGGTGCCAAAATGTTGCAAACAGAACTTGCAAAAATATTTCTTGTGGTCATCTTTTGTAGACCGCAACATTAACTTATCAAAATCACGAATTAAACAGTAATGTGATTTCCGACCTTGTTGTAAAAGCAGCAGATTGACGTGAGTATTGCCATTTAGTTTAGTTATTCTCAGTGGATATATTGTTTTTCCTTCAATTCCATATACATTAACACTTATGTTGTTTTGTTTTTCAAATTTATCAATGTCGGATATTTTTACTGGATATTTTATATTTGTCATATTTAACTGGCCCTCATAGGGTTCGTAGTGAACTACTCGATTTGCATTTTCTTTACTATTCCTTGGTCTTAGGCTTGCTAAAACACTCCAGGTGAAACATTTATTATCGGTGTTTTTAATATTTAAAACAGCATGTTTTGATTTTATATTTTCTGGCGTGGGAATGTATGATTTGGGAGTTAGGGGCTTATATTTGTAAACATGCAACTGCCAGTATTTGGTGCGGTCATATATCCATCCACTGCCTTGAGCTTGATACTTGTGCATGGAGGTATCGATTTTTAAAAGTGAATTTTCAATTTGAGTCTTTAGCTGTGCTTTCTCAATTGATAAATTAGTTAAACTTCGAAAATCAGCAATACATTCTTTGTCAATGATTAAATCACCATTATTGTCCACTGAGTGTTTGATAAATTTCACTCTCCTAATAAGAATCCATTTGATAGGTAAAGGACATGATTGAAGGGTGTTTAATATATCCGCGGACTCGCCGTAAAACTTAAACACATTATAGGGTCGCTTGTCACATCGTAGGTGGTGGCGGGGTTTGTTCCGGGTGATGACTCTCTTACACACATTACAAGTATTGTGGTTCTCTAGCATATGCATTTTAAAATTGCTATTGTCAAATATTTGATGACATATTTTACAAATTTTAGGAATAACTTTGTGAACAAGTCGATAATGGCGTAATAAATTGCTTCTGTTGGAGTAAGACATAAAACAGACTGCACAGGTCAACATTTTGTGTTGAAATGACTGTAGAGATGTCATGCTCTGCTTTTTATAAACAAAAATTACCATTTTAAAAATTTAAATACGATCAAAATTCAAAATATGAAGATTTAAAAAAAAAACACAAATTCAAAATTTTTATAAAAACTAAGCCCTTTATCAAAAATCTGAGAAACTACTTTTTAGATAATTGTATAAAGTACCTACAAACCTCCAGAGTAAAAAAATCATATTTTAGACGAAATTATTTTAACCACTAAATTTTTCTAAGTCCAGAGTAAAAAAAGCATATTTTAGCCGAAATTATTTTAATCACTAAATTTTTCTAAGTCCAGAGTAAAAAAAACATATTTTAGCCGAAATTATTTTAATCACTAAATTTTTCTAAGTCCAGAGTAAAAAAAACATATTTTCGCCGAAATTATTCTAACCACTAAATTTTAAGTTAAAATCTGCAACAGGTCTTGTTGATGCTGGGGCTGTAGGATATGAAGTGAGGACCCTGGCCTGCAACAGCTCTTTATATAGCCGACAATTCACACAATTTGTAAAATTACGCATCGGTTACTATGCATCGGTCGCTGTGTCCTTGGTGCCGATCTTGCAGAATCTCCTTCAAGGTTGATTGTCGCGCTGGTGGCGATAACCGAGTGCACTTCTAAGTTGTTTACATGTGTTGTTTATTTAGTGTGGAGTTATTTTTCGTGGATTTCTGCAAAGGATGTATTAAAATGAATTTTAAATAGTTTGGATTAAAACACAAATTTCAGTTGGCGGCAGTATTTTTCAAAAATATTTTTGACCGTTATAGTGAATTTGGGAAATGTAAGTGAAATTTATTAAAACACTAGGACAATAACATATCCAAATTGCAGACAAATCGGACAGTAAACACCAAAGATAGTTTTTTAGAATTTGAAAATTAATTTTTAAAAATATAGAGGAGGGATGGGGATGGGGAACATATATTTAATATAGGCAAGGGTTGGACAATAGTATAGGCTAACAAGGAAACTTGTGTAGGGCGGGAGCTGGCGTTGGCGCAAAAACGGCTCCCCATAAGAATAACATGGGGAAAAAGCGCCGGAAGTGATGCCTCTTTGTGGTTTCTCCACTACTACACAATAACTTCTAAGTTGTTTACATGTGTTGTTTATTTAGTGTGGAGTTATTTTTCGTGGATTTCTGCAAAGGATGTATTAAAATTAATTTTAAATAGTTTGGATTAAAACACAAATTTCAGTTGGCGGCAGTATTTTTCAAAAATATTTTTGACCGTTATAGTGAATTTGGGAAATGTAAGTGAAATTTATTAAAACACTTGCCTAGGACAATAACATATCCAAATTGCAGACAAATCGGACAGTAAACACCAAAGATAGTTTTTTAGCCTGAATTTGAAAATTAATTTTTAAAAATATAGAGGAGGGATGGGGATGGGGACAATATATTTAATATAGGCAGGGGTTGGACATTAGTATTGGCCAACGCGCGGGAGCTCTATAGGCGGGAGCTGGCGTCGGCGCAAAAACGGCTCCCCATAAGAATAACATGGGGAAAAAGCGCCGGAAGTGATGCCTCTTTCCTGTTTATCCACTACTACACAATAACTTCTAAGTTGTTTACATGTGTTGTTTAGTGTGGAGTTATTTTTGAACTCGTGGATTTCTGCAAAGGATGTATTAAAATTAATGCAAATTTTAAATGGGGGAAAATAAGGCAGGGGCCAAAAAGAAAATTTGTGTAGGGTAGGATCGGGCGTCGGTGCAAAAACTGATCCCCATAAGAATAACATGGGAAAAAAGCGCCGAATAGTATGCCTCTTTCCTGTTTACCCACTACTTTTCTATCTGGCTGCCATCTTGAAACCAAAATATTGGAATAAGATACCTTTTTTAAATGTGTAGGTTGAGTTGTGATCCTTTGTTTCCAAATGGTTTTCCATGCTGAAACTAATGCCACAATCCTATTTCAAATATCAGTTTTCGTTCTCGTGATACTGAAACTTTCTGAAATTGTAAAACAAAAATCATTCAGTATCATGGATACTAAAGGTTATGTTTAAAAACAGATTTCGCATTGGTTTTAGCGTGGAATAACAATTGGAAATGTTGGGTCACAACTCCACCTTTACATTTTAAAAACCTATTTTAATCTAATATAGTGGCAAAACATTTGAACTAACTCAAAATGAAGGATAAGTTGGTCAACAATGATAGACGGCGCGGCGGTCCGAAGTCAATATCTTAAGAAATGAAGAAAATGTAAGGGGGGACTAATTTAAAACTAACAGTGTGTACATATAATTGATAAGAATTTATTTGGTCATGTAACTGTTGTCTTTAAACAATGTTCAGTTTCTAACTCAAAATACACGACAATAAACTAAACTTTTTTGGGTCTATAACCGTGTATTTGGTAAAAACATAATATAAGACGTTAATTGTTTCTGGTAAATTTGCCTTAACCAGTTAAATATTATATTTATTTTTTACTGTTACGAATTATATAAGAAATTCAACAGTTTTACACATTTATTGTGTCGTTAAAAACTCTTTAACACATAACAGAAATTGTTATAATTACCAGGGTATTGTGCTAAAATTAAATTTGCTTGATTTTAAATTTATAACCACTATTTATTATTTATTTGTTTACTATTTATTTTTATTGATTAGTACCTGTTTAACCGTCCTCCGTACGGGTTGTGTAACTCTTTGTCAGTCAGTGAATGAGTCTAACAATTATAAATTTAGTTAATAAGTCCACTCTGTATTTCTCTTTTATTTATTACCAATCTCCAATCAACACTCTCAATATATATTATAATAGTTATAACCATTTAAAAAATTCTTAAAAATGAAAATCCGAATAAACATTTTGTCGATAACTTGATTTATGGTTATTTATTTAATTATTTAAAATGTCGATAAAATAGTCATCCGGGAAAGTGTGATGTCGATAACTTGTTTTCAGCCCTCTCTTTATTGATAATTATAATATTTTTGAATGTCGATCAGATGGTCATACGGACAAAATTTATGTCGATAAGTTGGTTTCGGCCACACATTTATTAATAATTATTAGTTTTTTAAATGTCGATTAACCTGTCATCCGGACAAGTGTCATGTCGATCAATTGGTGGGCTTCCGCAATAAAAACGTTGGGAATAAATACATGTTTAAGCGTGAAATTACTAATACAAGTTTTAATAACTTTGATAATTTAAATTTATTTATTTATCAATGGGTGTATGTCATTACCACATGATAAATAACTTATTATTTTCAACATGCATGCCAGCAAAATTATACATAGGGATACCGGGGTTCCTCCGGAGATTTCAATTTAATTGTGTTATTAAATAAAAAGGTATATTTTAAAGTTATATTGTGTAATACATTTATAATACTTATTAATGTATATTAATTTCATAAGTTATAAGTTGAATACCTGTACGTTGAACCACAGTGGTTAACTACCACCATGTTCTTTCACAGCTAACTAGTATGCGGGTGGCAAATGTTTACGATGGACACTCAACAAGATAGTTTTAACTAATTATAATATGGTTTTCTCTAGCTAAAATCTAATAATCAGAGATGATTAAGGAATTTTTATCAGGTTATTCTAATTACACAACAGTAAGAAACTACGAAACAGTTTAGTTATTTTGTATGGAAACATACATTACCTAATATAAGATTAATATTTTCGGCATATCAGAATACTACACCAGTTTACCAATACTCGAAGCATAGTAAATATTCGAATTTTCTAATAATATATTGTAAATTAATTCAAATATACTGGAAAATAGCAACTAAGCCAAATCCGGTTCACACTTGTAACCGTTCATGCATGTATGGCTAGTTATGGTAATTATTCATTTGGATATAGGATTATAACTCCAAAACCATGTTCGCAACAACAGTTAAGAATGAAGTTAAGTTACAAGAAAATATCCCACCTCATTTATCTTCTGACCACAAAGTGTTAAGCCGTCTCGGACTTCTTCTTTGATTGAATAGAGCCATCAGTTTCCCCGCAGAACTGGTCGTAAGTGTGATTGTTAATGTTCTCTCTTGAGACTTGAGCCATTTTATTTATTAATCATCTTTATAGTTTAGTCTCTCTGTTGTTTCTAAAGCAAATGAGTAATATTTTATTAAATTAATCTTATATTTCATACACGAAAAACAGTTGCATCCTATACATTTTAATTCAATCATATAATTTCAATCGTAGTAATATAATAGATTACTTGGCTGTTATAGCTCATCAAACTTTCAAGGATGATAAAAAACACCTTGGAACTTTGAAATATCTGGCGAGATATAAACTAATGTGTAAATAAAGTAAATATGCCCGTCGCAGCAAACCTGCGTACTCAGCGAATTTCCAATGCATGCATATGTTTCTTTCTACCACATAAAGCCACTTACCAAGTTTCATGATAATACATAAATAAATAAGTGATATATAGCATTTGATTTATTCTCCATAAGAATAACTTTAGGTTTGAGTACGCAGGTTTGCTGCAACGAGAAAGATAAGAATGTATTTTTAAGCAATTATCAATATAACTCAACCAGATGGAGCTACATACCAAGTTTTAATAATTTATGTTCATAATTAAGCTAGATATAAAACTTTACTTATTCTCCATTAGAATAACAATATGGCTGAGTATGCAGGTTTTATGCTACGAAGATAATAAAAAAAAGTTTTTTTTGAAAATATCAATATACCAGTACTAGGTGAAGCCACATACCAAGTTTCATCAATATAAGTTCATAAGAAATCGAGATATCAAATTTTAAATATCGTCCATAAGACTAGCATTGGACAACGTACTGTGTTTAGCACTTTGACGTAGTACGGTTGGACGTGGAATCACATTTTAAACACTAAAATGATTGTTTTGTAGAGCTAAAATGATTGGCAAAAGCATATGAGAATTTTACAGTAAAATTAATTGATGAAAAGCTAAAACCCATTTCCCCCCAGATTAACATAGGAGATTTTATGAACACGTTTTTGGGATTTTTTTCGCAACCACTAAAACCTAGGATAATAATTCAAAATACTATATTATTTATTTTAAACTCTATAAAATGGTCAAAACAAAATGTGTGTGTTTTAAAAGTTGCAGGGTCTAAAGTACAAATACCCCCGTCGCAGCAAACCTGCGTACTCAGCGAATTTCCAATGCATATATCTGTGACTCACTACTACATAGAGCTACTTACCAAGTTTAACAATAATACATCCATAAATAAGTGATATATATAGCATTTTATTTATTCTCCATAAGAATAACATTAGGGATGAGGACGCAGGTTTGCTGCAACGAGGAAGATAAGAATTATGTTTTTTTTTAATTATCAATACAACTGAACCAGGTGAAGCTGTATACCAAGTTTTATTAATTTAGGTTCATAATAAAGGGAGATATACAACTTGACTTATTCTCCATATGAATAACATGGGGGCCGAGTATGCAGGTTTGCTGCTACGGGAACTATCAACAAAAAACTTGTTTTTTGTGCTAATATCAATATACCACAACTATTTGAAGCCACATACCAAGTTTCATCAATATACATTCATCTCAAAATCGAGATATAGAATTTTATTTATTCTCCATAAGGATAACATAGGACAACATACTGTGTTTAGCCTTTTGAATATCTCTGCAACGGTTGGACGTAGAACAACGATTAAAACACCAAAATGTTTGTTTTGTTGAGCTAAACACATTAATAAACAGAAATGTGAAGTTTTTAGTAAAATTATCTGAGAAAAATCTAAAAACCTTTTTCCCATAAGATTAACATGGGACACGTTTTTTTGGATTTTCTCCGCAACCACTTAACCTAGGTTAATGATTCAAAATACTAAATTATTTGTTTTTTAAGCTCTATAAAATGGTTATAACCAAAATTGAGTGTTTTTTAAATTTTAGGGGGAAAAATTCAAAAAACTGATTTTTGGAAAATTTAAAACCCACATAAAACCCCCTTCCCATAGTCCGATCAATCTGGTTTTCGAACTTAAAGTCACAAATGTTACTCTACACATTTGTGCCAAATTTCATCAAAATTGGGCGTTTCTTTCAAACGTTATCGCGGTAACGGACACACACACACACATATATATATGTGTGTGTGTATATATATATATATGTGTGTGTATATATATATATATATATATACATATATATAAATTTGAACGAATAGTGTTTTTGGCATCTGGGGACCTCAAAACAAAAAGTTATCATGGTCTCGGGCTTAAGTCTTACCATGCCACCTACGGTAATAGCTTCTTCCCTATAGGGGAAATATCGCTAAAACTGATTTTTGGAAAATTTTGAAACCCCATAACCCCCCTTCCCATGGTCAGATTTTTCTGGTTTTCGAATTTAGAGTCAAGAATGTCACTTAACACATGTAAGCCAAATTTCATCGAATTCGGACTTTTTTTACTCACGTTATCGCATTCATGGACACACACACACACACACACACACACACACACACACACACACACACACACACACACACACACACACACACACACACACACACACACACACACACACACACACACACACACACACACACACACATATATATATATTGTTTTTGGCATATTTTGTTTTGACCTCAAAATAAAAAATTATCATAGTCTCGGGCTTAAGTCTTACCATGAGACCTACGGTATAGCTTCTTCCCTACAGGGGAAATTCGTTAAGTATATATATATTTACCACTTATGTCCTTTATTTTTTAATTTATTTATTTGTGATTTATATTTTGATTTAAATATATTGTGTACCTAATTTTTTTGTATTTATTTAGAGAAAAAGGACTGAAGGAACTTGGACCTTACATTTGTAACCAAAATTAAGTTTTGTATATCATATTTGTATAATTCCTATCCTCTATTAATTTATTCAATTTTCCAACAGACAGTGTAATTTGCAAACGATTTTACATGCAGACGTATATACAAAAAGATCCCCCCCAAAAAGGTCCAACTTCGTTGGTGTCTATTGTTTTATACTTAATTATTGCAAAAAGTATTAGGAAGAAAAGGTCTGAAGTAACTTGTAAGTTACAGCTGCTACAGAAAGTTACCACCGCGCCGTGCAAACTGGCAGCGTTGTGACGTCTCGTGGTTACCGTAAAGAAAACTTCCAACTCTGCAAGAGTAAAAACTGACGCAATTCAACCATCAGTATCACGCTTCATAAACTTAACTTACAAAATACGACTCAACGTGGGTAAATAATAAGAATTTACAAATTATAACCCCTATAAACTAAAAATACCCCCGTATATATAAAAATATATATGCAGCATACTTGTATTTGACGTTTAGTGGGAATAGAGACTAATTTGATTTGATTTTAATTGGTTAGTGCGTATATAAGCCTACCCTGACGTTCCCAGGCTGAAATAGCAAAGGAGTGTTTTTAATGGATATACTATGTCCACCTGTGTGTTTGAAGGGTTTGGACCTGTGTGTCCACTTAGTGTGTGTTTCCACGTCACCCTTACACTAAACAAAATATAAACAAATATAGACATATCAGTTAACAATTATGAATTAAATTGTTAATAAATTCGAGTACAGTCAGTATTTAATTTTAAACACTATCATTTATAAAATAAATAATTTATTTTCCTCACCAAACTATTATTTTTATTTAGTTGCTCATAATACAAGTATTTTTATAAAAACTGTGGAGTTTCTTCCCTCATATTTACCAATACTGTGTACAATAGTTCCTTCACTGATTTGATTTGTTGAAATATTTAAATTCATATTATTTTAATCTTATTTTGAATGAAAAAATAAATTAATATTAGCTTAACGTTTGATAAATACTGTAAAATGCAGGTTGTCTTTCATTTTTTTAATTTTTAGCGAATTTCCCCTTTAGGGAAGAAGCTATTACCGTAGGTCTCATGGTAAGACTTAAGACCAAGACCATGATAACTTTTCATTTTGAGGTCTCCAGATGCCAAAAATACCACTCGTTGAAATTTTTATATATGTATATATACATATATACATATTTATATATTTATTTATTTACATATTTATAGTTGTATATATTTAAATATTTATGTACCCGTAAGCACGATAATTCTCGTAAAAATGGTCCGATCTTAATGAAATTTTGTAGAAACGTGTAAAGTACCATTTATTTGAACGAGTTAGAAAACCAGACGATTTGTACCATCCAAAGGGGGGTTTTATAGGGGTTTTCACCCCAAAAATGGGTTTTTGGGGGTTTCCACATGCAAATTTTATTTAAATTAAATTTTAAATTTTACCATTGAATTTAGCAGTAAAAAACAAACAATTTGGTATTTTGATCATTGCTCTATGTCAATATTTTACTGAGATATTGAAAGTGCTAAACACAGTACGTTGTCTAATGTTATTCTTATGGAGAACAAGAAAAATTGTATATCTTGCTTATTTATGAACATAAACTGACGAAATTTGGTATATGGCTTCATCTGGTTGTGATTTATTGGTGTTTTCACAAAAAAAATTTTGTCTATATTTCCCGTAGCAGCAAACTTAGGTACCTACTTGGTCCCCATGTTATTGTTATGGAGAATAATTGAAATTTTATATATCGCTTATTTATGAATATATATGGATGAAACTTGGTATGTGACTTCACTAAGGTGAGTTATATATATATTTGCATAAAACTCCATTATTTTGTGTGACTTGTTGCAGCGACCTGTGTACTCATCCCCAATGTTGTTTTTTTTGGAGAATAATTAATATTTTAAATATCGCTTGTTTGTGAATATATTTCTTATGAATCCTGTTAAGTGTTTTAATGTGTTATGTTATATATTTATTAGAAATTCGCTGAGTACGCTTAGGCGTTATGAATGGGGACACTTAATAAATACCATACAAATATTTGAGTGGTAATTTATTCTTAGGACTAATTGAATAATTCATGTTTATTAGTTGTTTATTCAGGAAGATATGCTAGTATCAACGTAATTATTTTATACTGTTTACGCAAAATCGTTGTCTAACATGACTTCTTTTATATCTGATAGGTTGAATTTGGATACTCCTCATGAACAAACACTTTTGATGAGAATTCAGTTTATCTGACACGTACTGTCAACATTTCCTGATATGAAAGTCAATAACCAACACCTGCTATACATTATTCACGAGTGTTCAAATATCGGCAACGCTTCCATCATAAAGTATAACGTTATTTATACGAAAATGTTTATCAAATTTATATTTTCCCGACCCCTATATATTTAGTTCTTATTCTAGCGTAATCTGTATTACACCTTATTATAATTTAAACAAACTGGATTAGTTAGTTTCAATTGGTTTGTTATCCTTATTTTAATTTTATAATTGTCTTTAGTAACAATTGTAGGGTAAAGGATGATGAAGTTTTGAAAGTTTTTCTTTTGTGTGTCTACAAAAGCAGTGACAGATATTTATCATTTTATAAAAATAGTTTATTGACAGACTACCCTAATTTGTTATTTTTAACATACATTTTATGTTTAACTGTAAAACCTTAGTCACGTCAAAATTAATTTATCATATTACATAATAAATAGATATTAAAATCAATAATCAGAGATTAATCTTAAACTCAGACTACGTACAGTATACATCGGTTACTTGTGAAGATTACATAGATAGAACCATTATACATATATAATAAATTATGTTATGTTATTGCCTTATTTTATGTGGCATATTGGGTCAACTGTTCCGTATATTTTGTACTCGAAGTAACAGTACCTTGAGATTGAATTAAAAACTTTCAATAGAGATATAGTTTTTAAGGAGATCAAATGACTTTTACAGTGTCCTCGGTAATAAATATTTAGCTCGTCAGACAAATCTTGATGTTCAAGCAGTTATGTTATCCTTGATAGGTTCTGACTAATGCACATGTTATTAAACAAACATAGAAGGAAGCATTAAAGGTGAAGTGAACTATGCTATTGAATCTACTGTTTCACAAACTTGGAAAATAAAATTGAAAACACCCAATCCAGATATTGTGCACTATCTTTTATGTTATACACAAGACACAGCAAACATCAAGAATCCTGCGCATAAATAATTTGGAAAAACTTCTATAATTACACACACAAAAAGTATTGTAAATGGAATTTAAAATAAGTTAAAACCACTATCATGCACATGTTTTATTCGATATCCAATATCGAATTACAACTATCGAATCAAACTCCTGCAAGATAATTTTTTAAAACATCCTCAGGTTGACCTACCCCTCCGTGACGCCATCAGCTACGTCATCAACAACTACACCGTGACGTCAACAGTAATGTCATCAGCTGCGTAACTTCCGGTCCCCTGACCGAAAGTAATGAATTTGGCCCAGCAGCCTCAAAAGCACACCACTATCCTATGATTAAGTAACCACATATAATTTTATAAATTAATTTCTGAGCTGTAAAAAATTTAAAAACAAGTGTTTTAAGCCATAGTTCAGTCATTAGGTTTCTTTGAAACAAACGTAACTAAAATCAAACTTATTGTTGTGAAGCCTTCCAGTAAAACCTGCATTTCTTTTTCCAAAGCACAATTTTTACCGTATGCTTTCAAAAAAATTTAAATACTCTTGCCTTTACAAGTATTTTTTGCCACAGCTATGTCCTTGCTGACTTAAATTATGAACGGTAGATTGTCTGTTAGTTATAAATATATAAAGTATAAAATTTGCAATAGCCATTAAACTATTAAAATAATATTTGTTATAACAAATTAAAGTGTTTTCAGTTTTAATGCCAGTATAATTGTGGATTTTATATTTAAAAATATATGATTTAACATAACTTATCTTTGGGAAAATCAAGAACAAAAGGTGTTATACCCTTTGTGTTAAATACTAGTGTCTCCAACATAGAGTTTGGATATTATGTGATGTGAATTGCTTGATTAAATTACAAAAATTAATAAATGCATGTAAAAACATAATTAAAATGTTTATTGAAAAATAAACGTAGCAAGTAATTTCCATGACACTTAACACTTTGTGTTTTTGTTTACAGCATGTTTTCATTCTTATAATTAATTGACACCAAAATGTTGAGCCTGCCTTTAGGTAAACAGCTGTAGTCTGAGGCAGCAATATCTGTAAAATAATAGTTTATCATATGCGTTATATATGGCAGAAAGCCAAACTGGTTATTAGTATAGGATTTTAGGTAAATACCTAATTATAATTATTATTTTTATGTTATCTCCCACTAAATTACCATCATTTTTTGTGCACAACCATTAAGAAATACCCTAAAACAAAATTTAAATGTGACCAAAATTATTTTTAGTTATTGTTAATTAATTATTATTTTCAAATATACTTTGAGCAACCCTACTCTAATTAAAAGAGGTATTTTTCAATACAGTACTTACTAACATAAAAGGTTGTAAATGTGTCAGACAGTGACATTCTAGCCCACCACTTTGCTGTGGCATGCCAGCCGCATACTGGGGAGATTGCTGAGTGTGTGCTGCCACAAGACAAGAGAGCATCAGTACAGACTCAGAATGTTCACCACGGTCGTTAGCTTTTAGAACTAGTCCAAATACCACAGTTTTCCTTAAACTGACAACGAATTATAAAATGATTAAATTATTTTTCCAAGTATGTTTTTAATATATGTTATAGTTTTTGTGTCAGTAAATAAAGTTTTATAACGTATCAAGATTACAATGCCTTACAATTAGTAGTAGCATTGCTTATAATAAAAACAAATTGTTTTCATAATTTATTTATATTCATAGTGTTCAAAGAGTGCGTTTCAACCCAGCAACTACAATTTACACACTTATATTTTGTGCACTCAATTAGCTAAAGACATCAGAACCATGTGCAAAGGTGTTAGTAGGTCTTGATAAAACATTTTGGAATTGTAAGTTGATGCTCAAGGAAATGCTAGCCCATCTATGAATAAAATGTTACACATCATCAACCGTCACCTCACCATTAAAAGGAATCAATAAATCTATCGATAACTTTTACTGGCTTGTAAAAACGTACAAATTAATAAATATATACGTAATATGAATTTATAGTGATTTCATAAGTTACAGTTTGAAGTTTTAAATGAAAATCGGAGTTTAAATTGTATATTATGTACTTTTATTACTATACATTGAAATTGACTCCACTGAGTCTTCATGCAAGAGTGTATTAATTTCGATTTTGAAACTCTATTTCACATAATTCTATTTTCTCTGGCTTATCACGTTTATTTCACGCGTTTTATAATTTTTGTGCATTAGTTCAAAGAATAATCCCTTATGACTAGACTGTACTTTAAACTATGCTTAAAATCTCCTTAACTAGTTAATTTATTACACTGTCTTATTTTGTACTACTCACTAGAGAGTAAATATTTTAGAGTATGTGTCATTACACATCATGGATATCATTAAGCTCTCTCTCGTTAAATAAATTACGTTGGTAACATAACTTACATCAAATTATAACAGGTAAATTAGTAGACTGATAATATTATCTACTGATAAACGCTTCATATAAGTACTTTCCTTAAGGTTGTGCCTGTATTTCGTAGACGGAAAATTTAAATCATGATTTGAGTGTTTAACAATTTAAAATTCATTTAAAACTGTCGTTTCTACCTTAGCTCTAAGCAGTGTAATCTTTTTTTATATGTTCCATTTCTTCTATGCATATATGGACTGAATATATATCTAATGTATTTAAAAATGGCAATAACCAAATACATTAAGATGTACACCAAGAGGTTTTTCGCAACAATAAAGAAGAATATTGCATCGATTTCATCGTCAACATGACGACCAAAGCCAAACAGATTCCAATACCGGGAGAAGGGAAATTGGCAATACATGTTAAAAAGGCTCCACATGTGCCGTGTTTGCAACGATCTTGAAGGTTGCACTTATTTTTGCACTTGATTTTTTGAACTTCTTGAGAAAACGTTATTGAATCTGATAAAGAATGTATACAGTCTAAAAGGTTTGTTACTTCTTCAGTCCATTCAAACAGACAAACTATGTCGTCTACATAACTATACCAATGAGCCGTGACAACTTTCCACCGACGAATGTCACGCCTCATTTAGTGTTTCATATAGTACTAATTGTAGTGTCTGTGGTCTGACGCCCCCATTTGCACGGCCGTGAACCTCGTGTGCAGAGTCAGTATCCTTGGGCGTTGACTTGTGACCCCCGAGGATTATTTCCGTTGCACAACGTGCAAAATTCTCATAGATTGTGCGACTGTCATACTGTGAACATCAGAAGTGAATTTGTAACTAAGTTTTTGTGTTCAGTAATTTGTGTAATGTCTTCGTTCGTTTCTGTTGTCACTATGATGTTCGTCTAAACGAGCCGTCATCGTCTGATGGGTACGTAATATTTTGATTTCTGTAATTTTAGGTTAAAACTTTGGATTTTTCCACGCGGCCTTAGGCCGAGTCTCACAGTAGAATTTATGGAAGCCCCTTGGGTTCTGTTAAACGTTCAACACTATTCTGTGCCTCAAATATAGCTCTGAACAGTATTTAAAGGTGTTTTTCCATGTTTCTGGCCTAGTTGAACTTGAGCGTTTTCTCACTTTTCTTTGGCCTTAGGCCAAGGCCCGGAGGGCGTCAGACCAAATATTATGTCATTGTTTTGTAGTCTGCATTGCTGTGTTTAGTTTAAGACCTTTCCCGAGGTCCTAGAGCAAATATAACCCGAGATATAAGACTTTGAAATACACTACTTGGGAGGTCCAACTCAGTTTGTTTTTTTGTCTATTGTTTGTGTAATTTTAGGCCTAAGGCCTCCAAATAGCTTTAGTTTGTATTCTTGTGTTGGCCTACACCTTGCCGAGGTCAATCATTCATTTTGGATTAGGGTAAATGTGTTTTTGTAACTGACAAAGCTAGGCCATTGTGGCATTTCTGATTTTGTGATATTAGTTGGCCTTAGGCTTTTCCCAAGGGCCAGTTTGGTTATAATTAGTTGTATTTCATGCTCATGAATGTTCCCTGTAAGTTTTAGCCAATTCTGTTCATAAATAATTAAGTTATGAGTTTTTTCAATTTTGACTTTTCTGGTACTAAGGTACCCTTGGGTAACTTGTAGGCCAAATGGCCTGAGGCCTGTTTTTATGACTCGGTTTAGGCTTGGAAAGCTGGGGGCATATTCCCCCCAACTTTTAAGACTATTCCGAGCAAATTCTGTTGGTAATTTTTTAAGCTATTACACAAAATACATGTGAATGTTCCTCTAGCCCAAAATTTTTAATTTTCTTTAAAACTGCTTATTTCATGTATTTGTCTATGTTTTTCTGTTAATGTTTTATTGTTTTATTCTATATTTTGCCACTCTGGACCAGATAATTTTGGGTTTTCCATTAATTTTTGAATATTAAGGTGTTCCATCCTCTCACCTGACCTGACAGCGAATTAATTTAAACTAACTTGTTTTATCTTGTTCTGTGCCTTGCTCATTGTTAAAAAAAATCTCTTGTTTAGCCTATTTAATTTTGTCTACTTAATTACAAGTTGTTAAAAATCTCTGTGAGCAGTAGTAGGGGAGTTTGGGGACTTCTGGCTCAAATTTTTTATACTTGTTTTTTCATGAGGTGATGTGTTTATAAAGGCAACCTTGATGTTGTAATTAGGGTGAAACCTTTTTATGTGATCAGCAAATTAGTTGAAGAAATTCTGGCAAACCTTGAAAGTGGCTGAACTGTTTTTTGTTTATATATCATGGACTGGTATTATTGGGGCTTCTGGGTTGTGTTTCCCAGGGTCCCGGAGGAGCGCGAAAACGTCAACACCATGAGCGTCGGCGGAGAGGGATTTTCCACCTTGGCTGCCGTCACCGGATTCTGGCCCCCCTCTCCGCCCTGCTTCTTCGCCCCTCCGGTGGGCCGCTTTTGACCCGCCCAGTTACGCCGCCTTGCCGCAAGTCAACAAAACAAAATTCTATATTGTTGTTGAATTAGTTTATTTATTTATTTAGTTGTGTTAGAAGACTGTTGCCACCATGGACTGTAAAATTTATATTTTGTTATTTAGTTTTAGGCACAGTATTTATTCATCGTTGTTTATTTATATAAGGGGGCCCCTATACCAAATTAATTTAAATGGTTATTGAAATGTCTTGTGTACTTTGTGTCATTGTTATTTATTTATTCGTTGCTCAGTTAATTCAATTATTTATTTATTTATTAATTCATGTATTGTTGATTCTTCTTTAATATCATTTATTTATAACTTTGATGAATTTTGAACTGAATAAGAAAATCATCTGAATAATTGGAATTTAACTTATAAAAAAAAAAAAAGGGTTTTGAAAACTATGTTTTTTAAATTGATTTAACTTTATTTAACTTATAAAAACAAATGGAATTGTAAGCTAGAAGAGCAGGTGAGGGAGTATTGAGGCAACCTGACATTTTTACTTTAAATCACATGTATTGTTGTTTTGTTCATTACAGTTTGTGCCCCTCAGTTGGTGTGTTTCAATGAATTTTTCCTCCACGGTCATCCTTTCACATTTAGGTAGGGCTGTGAGCCGCCCCTCGCCCCGCGTCCATGGGAGCACGCTTCCAACTCTGGTTCGCTTGGGTGCGGGTGCGGGGGCGTGGTTCAGATGGTAGCAGAGCGTGGTTTAGTGGTTGTGGTCCTGGCCCTTGGCTGTGGACCTTATCGGTTCATGACTGAGGGACTGGGAGACCCGATCCCTGGCCACGTTCTAAAAATTTTTGGAAGGACCGTGGATGGATTGTTTCTCGGGTGGTTTGTGCTAGTTGACTCTGGAAAAATTGTTGTTCTGGTGGGGGGGAGACAAAAATTTTTTTTTTCCAATTAGGAGCTCGCCCTTAGCCGAGGCACCGGGTGGAATCTGGTTAATGTCTTGCTTCCGAGCTTAGGGGGCAAGAATTTTCTAAAGCATGGCCGACACTCAAAATTAAATCTTGCTGTGTGCTAACCCCACCAGACAAGTGTTAGGTGTTGTTATTTAGTGTATGTATCTGTGTATGTATGTGTGTGTGAATCTTTGTTCAATTTTTGCGGTATTGGCGGTATGAATGGGCAGGTTCTTCTTCTTTTGGGACCTCATCAGGCGGATAGGCATTTCAGTCCAGGGATCTTAGGAGGTTAAGTATGTGTATTGTTCTTTGTGTATTTTTGATGTAGGGTAGGTAAAACACTGACTGAAAACAACATGAGCAAGTTGGCACCAATGGACTCCGAACTTCTGAGCAGTCAGTTTAGCCGGGTAGTTATTCTTCATCAAATACTCCAGGGCTAGGTCACTCTTGTGTCTGGGTGGGAAGTGCACTGGGCCAGAGAGATTGATCACCTCTTCTGTCCTTTGTGCGCTGCTGATGATTTTCCCTTTTCAATCCCCAGCTCTGGCCAGAGCAAATCCTGGGGGTGAGCATTCCCCCCAGTCTGGAAGTCCCTCGGCGTTCCCCACTCCAGACACTTGAGTCATCTACGGGTGTCGTTGTTTTTCAGAAATGGGGAGAGGCTTTGTTTTGTCCCTTTGGAGAGGAGTGTCCTCTTTTGGGGGGGGAGGTTGAGCCGTGACAACTTTCCACCGACGAATGTCACGCCTCATTTAGTGTTTCATATAGTACTAATTGTAGTGTCTGTGGTCTGACGCCCCCATTTGCACGGCCGTGAACCTCGTGTGCAGAGTCAGTATCCTTGGGCGTTGACTTGTGACCCCCGAGGATTATTTCCGTTGCACAACGTGCAAAATTCTCATAGATTGTGCGACTGTCATACTGTGAACATCAGAAGTGAATTTGTAACTAAGTTTTTGTGTTCAGTAATTTGTGTAATGTCTTCGTTCGTTTCTGTTGTCACTATGATGTTCGTCTAAACGAGCCGTCATCGTCTGATGGGTACGTAATATTTTGATTTCTGTAATTTTAGGTTAAAACTTTGGATTTTTCCACGCGGCCTTAGGCCGAGTCTCACAGTAGAATTTATGGAAGCCCCTTGGGTTCTGTTAAACGTTCAACACTATTCTGTGCCTCAAATATAGCTCTGAACAGTATTTAAAGGTGTTTTTCCATGTTTCTGGCCTAGTTGAACTTGAGCGTTTTCTCACTTTTCTTTGGCCTTAGGCCAAGGCCCGGAGGGCGTCAGACCAAATATTATGTCATTGTTTTGTAGTCTGCATTGCTGTGTTTAGTTTAAGACCTTTCCCGAGGTCCTAGAGCAAATATAACCCGAGATATAAGACTTTGAAATACACTACTTGGGAGGTCCAACTCAGTTTGTTTTTTTGTCTATTGTTTGTGTAATTTTAGGCCTAAGGCCTCCAAATAGCTTTAGTTTGTATTCTTGTGTTGGCCTACACCTTGCCGAGGTCAATCATTCATTTTGGATTAGGGTAAATGTGTTTTTGTAACTGACAAAGCTAGGCCATTGTGGCATTTCTGATTTTGTGATATTAGTTGGCCTTAGGCTTTTCCCAAGGGCCAGTTTGGTTATAATTAGTTGTATTTCATGCTCATGAATGTTCCCTGTAAGTTTTAGCCAATTCTGTTCATAAATAATTAAGTTATGAGTTTTTTCAATTTTGACTTTTCTGGTACTAAGGTACCCTTGGGTAACTTGTAGGCCAAATGGCCTGAGGCCTGTTTTTATGACTCGGTTTAGGCTTGGAAAGCTGGGGGCATATTCCCCCCAACTTTTAAGACTATTCCGAGCAAATTCTGTTGGTAATTTTTTAAGCTATTACACAAAATACATGTGAATGTTCCTCTAGCCCAAAATTTTTAATTTTCTTTAAAACTGCTTATTTCATGTATTTGTCTATGTTTTTCTGTTAATGTTTTATTGTTTTATTCTATATTTTGCCACTCTGGACCAGATAATTTTGGGTTTTCCATTAATTTTTGAATATTAAGGTGTTCCATCCTCTCACCTGACCTGACAGCGAATTAATTTAAACTAACTTGTTTTATCTTGTTCTGTGCCTTGCTCATTGTTAAAAAAAATCTCTTGTTTAGCCTATTTAATTTTGTCTACTTAATTACAAGTTGTTAAAAATCTTTTTTGAAATTTTAATATTTTTAATTTATTTGTGAGCAGTAGTAGGGGAGTTTGGGGACTTCTGGCTCAAATTTTTTATACTTGTTTTTTCATGAGGTGATGTGTTTATAAAGGCAACCTTGATGTTGTAATTAGGGTGAAACCTTTTTATGTGATCAGCAAATTAGTTGAAGAAATTCTGGCAAACCTTGAAAGTGGCTGAACTGTTTTTTGTTTATATATCATGGACTGGTATTATTGGGGCTTCTGGGTTGTGTTTCCCAGGGTCCCGGAGGAGCGCGAAAACGTCAACACCATGAGCGTCGGCGGAGAGGGATTTTCCACCTTGGCTGCCGTCACCGGATTCTGGCCCCCCTCTCCGCCCTGCTTCTTCGCCCCTCCGGTGGGCCGCTTTTGACCCGCCCAGTTACGCCGCCTTGCCGCAAGTCAACAAAACAAAATTCTATATTGTTGTTGAATTAGTTTATTTATTTATTTAGTTGTGTTAGAAGACTGTTGCCACCATGGACTGTAAAATTTATATTTTGTTATTTAGTTTTAGGCACAGTATTTATTCATCGTTGTTTATTTATATAAGGGGGCCCCTATACCAAATTAATTTAAATGGTTATTGAAATGTCTTGTGTACTTTGTGTCATTGTTATTTATTTATTCGTTGCTCAGTTAATTCAATTATTTATTTATTTATTAATTCATGTATTGTTGATTCTTCTTTAATATCATTTATTTATAACTTTGATGAATTTTGAACTGAATAAGAAAATCATCTGAATAATTGGAATTTAACTTATAAAAAAAAAAAAAGGGTTTTGAAAACTATGTTTTTTAAATTGATTTAACTTTATTTAACTTATAAAAACAAATGGAATTGTAAGCTAGAAGAGCAGGTGAGGGAGTATTGAGGCAACCTGACATTTTTACTTTAAATCACATGTATTGTTGTTTTGTTCATTACAGTTTGTGCCCCTCAGTTGGTGTGTTTCAATGAATTTTTCCTCCACGGTCATCCTTTCACATTTAGGTAGGGCTGTGAGCCGCCCCTCGCCCCGCGTCCATGGGAGCACGCTTCCAACTCTGGTTCGCTTGGGTGCGGGTGCGGGGGCGTGGTTCACCAATATTTATTATTATTTCTAAAAGGATTTATTTCATTTAAAATTATTTCTATAACAATTCTAATATGGAACCTTGTATTGTAAAGAGTCAATTAAATTAAATAAATTTACTTGTCATTTAACCTGAGTACATTACAATAAAATGTTTCCCTCCGGTAAATCAGTCATATACTAGTTGTTAAAATACTGTTTAAATTTATCATTGGTATTTTGGAAGTAGGCGTAAAGAATGAAGTTATTACTTATCTAGATTTAAGGCTTTTATCTTAAAATAGGTTATTAATTCATATAAATTGAAATAAACCATATTACAAGAGCTTACAGTTTTGTATGATGGTAAAACATACTATGATAGTAACAAATAATTATTTTGAAAGGGCTTTCCTCATTTCGGTCCTTGCAGCAGACTCCCAAAAACATCAAAGAACAGTTAGAACAGTCTTTTTGCTTTTTGTTAAAATTATACTTCGTTGTATTATATTATTATTATATTATTATATATTATTATATTATATTATACAATTATATTTGTTGTAGACTCATCCTCTATCACTACAAATGAAGCACTTACTAAAGCACCAAACATGAATTCCTAAGTGCTCGAAGAAACAATATAATGATACTTTTCAGCACTCACTAAGCCTAAATTTAACTTAATATTTGAACGTGTTAATTATATTTGGTAAACCAATATTATATACTATTTTTGCAAACACATTTATTTATTGTAATACAAACGAAATAAGCACAAAGATATGCAAATACTATTGAATAGAATCCTGCACAAATAAAACTACAAGTCGGGCAATCGAGCCACATCTGGCAAGTAGTGCACATCTGCTCAAGATGAAGTTCTTTCTTGAAAATAGAGGAAAATTAGCGTTAAATAATTATGTATAGAGTTTTACAGTTTGTTTAACAGGCCCACAAAGTAATTTATTTCTCTTTTAACGTTGAATCAACAGTAAACAGATTTCAAATAAAGTTTAATTTTGGAATTTTATTAGTCAGGCTAATGCGATATGTAAGGACTTTTTTCCACTTGATTAAGTGACGCACCAAATTTGACACATTTAATGTGGTTATTTCTTCTTGTCGAACAAACCATGAGTTATATGACAGCGTAATTTTGAAAAATGTTTTATTTGCATACATTTGTAGGTGTTGAAACATGTTGTTTACAGTTTTACTTGTTCATAACAAATCTTATTCCAGCACAAACTCTTGCACCCTTAACCCTTCTGATAAGGAAAAGGGTGATGCGAATCTTCAAGAAAGCCCACTGAAGAGGGGAACAAAATGAACACCAGAATTTTTAAAATCTTGTTAATCAGTCCTTAGTGGAGCCGATATAAGCTCTTACATATTGTAAGATCATTATCATGTATCTAATACAAATTACTCTCTGTTGTAAAAATACTATATTTGCTGGACGTTTAGACTCTTTTGTATTTTAGGAACTCATAATTGCCGTGGATTTGTAATTTCTTAATAGTTTTAATTTATATGTTTCGCTTTTAGGGTGTTAAACTATAGTATCTTTCTGGAGTTAGAAAACCCCTCCCGTTTACTTCTCTATTAATTAAATGCTATATTCATTGCTGATTTATTTCAACTTTGTCTTTTGAACTAATTGTAAATTAAAGCATAGACTCGGCTTCATACTAAGCGTTAACCTTGACTAGTAGTTGTGCTGCCATGGACTTATTAGCCTATTATTTATATTTTACTGTATATTTAAAATAGTATTTATGTTGTTGTTATTAAATAACTGGCAACTAGCTGCTAGTACATTTCAATAATGAATTTTAAATTTCGAATCAGTATAAACTAATCAAAATTATACGCTAAGGAAGTATAAACGAATTATCAAAAAATATTTTGTGAAAACCACAACAACAAAAAACTGCTTGAAGTATGGAAAACTTGTCGGATACTGGAACGAATAAGTACAGGAAAATGACATGAATACGTTTTGGCCGGTTTTAATATAAAATATTTTATCCTTCGCTGCCAGTACACTCTTCACATGAATGTTGAAAGGAGAGAACTTAAGTTTAAAATTCTCTTCTTTAGTAGGCGTACATTAAAACACTGATGATAAACCGCTGAGACTTCAAATGCAACTATACGTTTTTTGTTTTTTTGTTCAACTGAACAGATTAAAGGTGATCTAAAGGTTTATCATTTATCCCTATAAAACATACAGTTTATGATACTACAACTAATTCAACATTTAATAGTACAGAATAAACTGAGCATCCGAATACTAGTTCAAAGGTTCACGTTCACACAACATTTAAAAATTCCATGGACTTACTCTGATTAGTGTTGCGAATCAAATTGAGGTTGATCGAATTTCCAATCAAGCGTTATGATTTTGAAATTCTTTATTTTTTTTAGAAGAATAAGTAAACAATAAAAACAAAAACTTGAAATTTACCCAGGCAAAATCAAAATTCGTTAGGTTCCTACTGCTATTTTCGTTATACTGGCCGTATGTCATACTGGTAAGTTAAGATATCACGTTTTATAACGTTTTACCATTAAAGCAATGATATTAAACAGGTAAATACTATTCTAAAACTCTCATTATTAAAATAATTTTCTCCTAAAATTTCGCAAGGAATAATTAGTGAAATGCTGTTTGTTTTAGCGAATTTCCCCTATAGGGAAGAAGCTATTACCGTAGGTCTCATGGTAAGACTTAAGCCCGAGACCATGATAACTTTTCATTTTGAGGTCCCCAGATGCCAAAAACACCATTCGTTCAAATTTTTATATATGTATATGTATATATATACATATATATAAATTAAGCATATAAATATATAAAAAAAGATATATATATATATGTGTCCGTAAGCACGATAACTCTCGTAAAAAAGATCCGATCTTAATGAAATTTGGTAAAAATGTGTAAAGTACCATTTATTTGAACGAGTTCGAAAACCAGATGAATTGCACCATCCGAAGGGGGGTTTTGGGGGGGTTTTGTACCTCAAAAATGGGGTTTTTGGTGTTTTCACATGTAATTTAAATCAAATTTTAATTTATACCATTGCATTTAACTTAAAAAAACAAACAATTTGTTATTTTGATCATTGCTCTACGTCAATTGGTTACCGAGATATTGAAAGTGCTAAACACAGTACGTTGTCTAATGTTATTCTTCTGGAGAAAAAGAAAAATTGTATATCTCGCTTATTTATGAATATAAACTGGCGAAATTTGGTATATGGCTTGATCTGGTTGTGGTTTATTGTTGTTTGCACACAAAACTAATTTTTCGCCAATGTTTCCTGTAGCAGCAAACCTAGGTACTTGGTCCCCATGTTATTCTTATGGATAATACTTAAAATGTTATATATCGCTTATTTATGAATGTATATGGATGAAACTTGGTATGTGTCTTCACTAAGATGAGTTCTATTGATATTTGCATAAAAAACCATTATTTTGTGTGCCTTGTTACAGCAAACCTGCGTACTCATCCCCAATGTTATTCTTATGGGGAATAATTAATATTTTAAATATCGCTTGTTTGTGAATACATTTCTTATGAATCCTGTTAAGGGTTTTAATGTGTTATGTTATATATTCATTGGAAATTCGCTGAGTATGCAGGTTTGCTGCAACGGGGGTATTCATAACCCTACTAGCAAATTATTTTTAGTTAGCTGTAATACATCAGCAGCTACCTTTACATTTTAATAACACCTTTGACCTAAGGCAATTAGGTGTGAAACAAACCTTTATTGAATTACCCAGGTTTATAATAATGTGTTTATTTGCAAATGTGTTTATCTGCATTTTAAAACAAACAGGATAAAATAAACAACGCCTTACAACAGCGTTTCACAACTGTGTAATTTTATTGCAAACGAGTAATCAAACGAGTTTATGTGGATGGGCACGGTAAGGAAAAGAGATGCTGTCAACCTCATCCATAATGGTTTTAATTTTTGCATTCATCCAGCCATTCAGACATACATATCCAATGAATGGATATGGAGTATCTTAAAATTTATCGGTTATATATTTACCTACACGATAATGAGACTCGAACAAACTCATTTTTGACTTTAGTGATTTTAAATATCAAAAGGTAAATGCATATTGTTTATGTACCCGAAGGTAAAATAAAACTTTTGTTCGATTATAATCGATGCAAAAATATAAAATAATTGAACAAGTTTACGATTTACAGCATTTTTCAGTAACCAATTATCTGATACAGGGACTAGATTGCTTGCAGTGCTCGATTCACACTTTGTTGCAGTTTCACATTACGGAAGGATTAAAATGCAATTATGCTAATTTACAAATTTGCTAATTTGCAATAAAAATTGCAAATATTTTGCAAAATAGTTGAATGTCAGGCGATATTACATGGATTTAAAATCTTTGCACATGTATTTCAAGACCGAATAAGGCTGTTGCAACTTGGTCACTTGACACCTTTACTCAGAGAGAGACTATTTTGTATTACATTCATTAATTTATTTCCTTACATTTTACCAGTTTTACGTTGGATTCACTACAAATTTGTTGGTGGTCGGATGTTTTTAGGTGTTGTTACTATGAAACTGACCTAATGTGAGTTTGGTAAATAAATTATTTGCTAATCACCCAGGCCAATTGCTAATTGATTTAGCAATAACAATTAATATTCGAGGTAATTGGTCCATCTATATCTTAATTGATATCCTATACAACTTTCGATTATATTTTTATATCTTTATTTGACTCAAATTAAAGCTTGATAACGTGTTTAGCTGATAAACGAATAACAATAGTTTTAAAATGTAACAAATATGGACAGATGTATTTTTGGGTTGATTTTCTAAATGTATTGCACCTATACTTGTAGATTTGTAAACATTATTGTAAGAATAATTTAAATATTACGTGCAATTTATTCTTTTATAAACGTAGCATTGGACAATGTTATATTCCCTTCGTTTCCTACTCTCATATTTCTGTAACCAATTGATTTAAAACCTTAGTTTAACAATACAGCTTTAAAGCTGATATAATCAGAAGCAATTATAATTACTTTGATTAAATTCATGGTGTGGATAGTTCACAAACCAAAGATTTTGTTTATATATTTTTGGAATATTTCAACTTGGTTTTATAGCACCGCTTCACACTCATATTTAAACTCCAATATATTGCATTGTATAAATTGTTAGCCATTTTAATGCCATCATGATTTTCACTTTTGATCTACGGCAAAATAGATAATTCTTGAATCGCGTTTTATTTTACGATATGTTTAATTCGCTTTTACACATGTAACTGTACAGACTGACTGACGTACATTTTGAATCTGTTACATTGAAATTTCAAAAGAATTCAAACACTTTTTAAGAATACAAAGAACAGAGAGAGTTTTAGTGGTCTATTGGCTGACAAAGGGACTGGATTGCTCGTATCGCTTGATTTTACCAACTTTTAGAGAAGAACTTTGCGTTGAAGTCCAATCAATTGAAAGCGATACGTATAAAGAGAATCGTTATGGTGAAAAAACGCATATTTGAATAAAAAGTGCTAATCTTTTTATTCAAATATGTTTTTATATGAAACAAATATGTTTTTATATGAAAATTTTTATATGGAACGTGTTTAATCGTTCACACGTTCAATATAATTCACCATTTATGAACTTCACAAAAACCCATTTCATCAGATAATAATCTAAAACCCCAATACTACAGGGAGGTTTACTTATTACTAGTTTCTTAGATTTGCATTTAGCATTTATCGAGTTGAAATATAAAATACCCCCGTTGCAGCAAACCTGCATACTCAGTGAATTTCAAATGGTACTTTACTAAGTCATGAATCCACTTACCAACTCAAAGTATATTAATAAATAAGTGGGACAATTTTCTCGAACACATGAAAATAGAAGCTGCCTTACACGTTTATACCAAACTTCATCAAGATCGGACCATTTTTAGGAAAGTTATAGTGCTTACGGATACACTCACACACACACACACACACACACACACACGCACATATATATATATATATATATATATACAGGGTGTCCCGTAAGTAAGTACAAAAACTTTAGGAATAGGTTATATGGGTCAAAATAAAAATAAAATCAAGAATAATGTTTTTTTCTAAAAACGCTTTGTTACCGATATATCCGCCATTTTGTATTTTTTCAATAAAAACTTATATCTCAAAAACCATTAAATATTACTTTATGAAACTTGGTATAGTGTTTAAGGTAGAAAATAAATAATTGCAAAAAAAATGTTAAAAAATATTTTTCCGTTTCAAAATGGCGGCCATTTTAATTTATCAAACTAAAATTACTAAAAAACAGCTGATTTTATGGAAAAAAGACAAGAAACTTTTCTTTAGTATTTTGAATTTTCTATCAAACGACACCAGGTTTAGAAGGACCAGGCAACAAATAGCTGAGAAATAACGATTTTTAGTTGTACAGGCCAGGCGCACCCTGGCAACTTCTCCTCATTGTCTGCCACAATCAGCTAAAAATCAACTAAAAATTGTTATTTCTCAGCTATTTGTTGCCCGATCCTTCTGAACTTGGTGTCGTTTGATAGAAAACTCAAAATACTAAAGAAAAGTGTTCTTGTCTTTTTTCCATAAAATCAGCTGTTTTTTAGTAATTTTAGTTTGATAAATTAAAATGGCCGCCATTTTGAAACGGAAAAATATTTAAACAAAATTTTTTTTTTGCAATTATTTAATTTATACCTTAAACATTATACCAAGTTTCATAAAGTAATATTTAATATATTTTGAGATATACATTTTTATTGAAAAAATACAAAATGGCGGATATATCGGTAACAAAGCGTTTTTAGAAAAAACATTGTTCTTGATTTTATTTTTATTTTGACCCACATAACCTATTCCCAAAGTTTTTGTACTTACTTATAGGACACCCTGTATATATATATATATATATATATATATATATATATATATATACATATATATGAATTTGAACGATTGGTGTTTTTGGCATCTGGGGGCCTCAAAACGAAAAGTTATCATGGTCCCGGGCCTAGGTCTTACTACCTACGGTAATAGCTTCTTCCCTATTGGGGAAATTTGCTAATAACAACTAACTAATGTGTTGGAAATTTCAATATGATTTCCTTTAAAGTATGAGGATCGTAAATGGCTTTAATAGATAATTGATCTAATGATTGATTCGACTGGTAAATTTTTGTTTATAAAAATCAAGGCAGTTTCAATTTTCTTTTTGGATTTTCTTACGAGGCCTGATGATAATTGGTGTATTCGTTTGAAAACCAGTGCCTAGTGCTATTGTATATTTATCGTCTCGTTTGTATAATTGTATCTAACTTATATGTTATTAAAAACATGATAACCTTTAGCTTCCAACTAGGAATCACCTTGTTGCGTTAATGGGTGGGTATTCGAGCTTATTACCGGACAGAAATGGTTCGATTCATAAGAAATATATGCGTTTAAAAACAAAACAAATACGGCCGATATTTTTAACAGCAGACGAACTATAAGCAATCAATTAATGTAATATCTGTAAACATATTTAAATCAGATATATATTGACAATAAATATATTAAAGCAATGCACGTGTACGTACGAACTTCATAATATATATGTATAATCCTTTCCCATTTATATTTGAGTTTTCTCGTTGTCAGAGGAGCATTGAACAAAGAAAGGTTTTTCATTCACGGTTTCTACCTATTGACATTCACTCTATTGACGTGAGAAGTAAATCTAAAAGTACAGTTAGTTGTAAGCCAATTTTATTATCAATTTAATTTTGTAATAGAAAATCCACTGCGTGAAAATTTAGAGTCCTCTTTTGTAGGGAGGAATTCCTCCCTTCCCTCCGCCCCTTAATATCCATTTGAACAGTAAAGGTTTACCTATTATCTTAAATCAAATTTCATTAGGCTTTAGCTTGTAATGTAGACCTACATATTTGATGAACATTTTAATTAATTCGAACTGAATTAAAAGCTACCCAAGTAGCCCTTCATATACCCAAATATTATTTGATTAAACATTGTTACATTAAATATATTCTTTAACTTTTAACTGTTACAACTATTATACTTAATGAAATATAAGATGAGCAATGAATATTTTCACTAAAAATAGCTTTTAATGCAATAAACCGTAAAATAATAAGCACTAGGGAAATCATGGAAGTGCGCCCGTGCCAGACCCGCTAACCTCTCCCTCCGGAGCCATGCCTAACATTGGTTACGAAGCTCGTCGTTACAACTATTTGATATGAATTAAAATAAACTAACAATTAACTAACACATTTCTTAAATAAATAAATACATTTTAAATTAGTTACTAAACCAATATTACTGCTCTTCACTGAATACCAATTTTTTATCAAATTGGTTGGTTGGTGCTCGGGAGGATTTAGTGTATAAATCTTTCAACAAGGACAACTGCATTTAAAAATAAACCCGTATTTTCTAACACGGTGCAACGATACATTGCATATTAACGCAAAAACACGATTTATAAATTAATAAATTAGCTAATAATTATTGACTAATTATTACTTATTATATTAGTAGCTAATTAATTATTATTATTATAACATGTTAGTAATGTGTAAAACTCTTACTTCATTAAACACAAAATTGTATGATCCAACGCTAGCTTTGAAACAAATGTCAACACCTGAATCGACTTGGAAATCTTGTGTCCACAATTTGAATATGTTAGTGACCACGACCCACCATGTTAAGATTTCCACATGTATACCAATTTAGAAAAATACTTTATAGGTATTCTTTTATCGATAACGTAATTCAATGACCTATAAAATTTGATAGAATAGCCATAAATGAAGTATACCAGTAATTTAGGTGCGGTATATATAATGGACACAGAATTCTATGACGTAATTGTGCCAAGGCTAGCTTGGGAACAATTATTGGACTTTGGCTCTAAGTACCTCGAGGATTGGTGAAATTGGCTTTAGCAAATTTCCCACAAGAAAGTCGCTTCGTTAATTAAATTTATAAAAGTTGCATGTTTTAAAGTTAATAAGGGATCTGATCATAAAATTAACAGTTTTTTTAGTGTGCTATATAAATTTTAAAGCACGATTGGATTAATATATGATACCAGCATTAAAAAAAAACTAAATTCAAAACCAAACAAAATAATCAATGCAATGAAAAACATTAATATACTGAGAGCTAGAACCTTTGATTTGTCAAGTAAGCATACGTCCATACGGACCTTGGCATTTTCTTACAAAAAGCACAATTAAAGTTTTAAAATGTTTACGTACAATCTAATAGATTTTGAAGTCAAAGTTTTTATTTTAGGTGCTATGTTGGGTTAAGGTAGTTATTAAAGTTTATAAGCTTGAATAAATTTAGACAACATGCTTTAAAGATAAATACTACTATTATGTAAGGTAAGATTGTAATTTTGTAAATATCTATAACAAGTATTTTGATAAATAATCTTTATATTTTGCACGTTTTTTTAAATTCATTGTCCACGAGTACTGAACTTATATTCCACAAAAATTATTAAAGAACATTTATATAAAGCTTTTTTAGAGATAGATCTTTCCATAAACAATCCACAATAGGTCTATATATTTTTATCTTTGTATTGCCTACGAAAATTTATCTTATAAAGATATTGTGAGCTCACGGCGACGAAACATTTAATAAAACGCATTCCACATAAATCTGATTCTCGCTTGGAATGCGTTTATCGTTTTGCTGCCATCTAGAATTTTAAATTGCGTTAGCTAAATAGTATTTACTGTTCACATTACTTCCAACACTTCGCATTCGCAGAGGTTACACATATGTTACGCTTGGTAAAAAGTTGTAGATAGTTTTAATCAGTTATCTACTTCTTAAATGTGGAATATTTTGTCAGATGGAGCGTATTTCCCTTTTTCATGGGAATTTTGATGTATTTTTGTTCCTATGGCAGTGGCAGTAACAGTGTGTAGCGGGTTCAGGGCTGGAGACGACACATGTGGCCGTGGTGCTAGGGTTAAAAATCACTCCCAGGCTAGGAGAGAACATGGTCTACTATGGGAGTACCAGAAAGATGGTTGCATCTAATAACAAATGACGTAAAATGTTTTAAAATTTTTTGTGTTTACGACTGTCGTGGAAGGTGTAGTAAGGAGGAGTGGGCCATCCATGAGACCTTTACTAAATAAAAGATAAAAGAGTTTGAACTGTTTAGTTCATTTAAACTGCTCCTGGATTTTCTGTCCCTAGCTACGGGTCGGTACAGTGTCAACTTATTCATGCTATTTGCCTCCTGGATTTATTGCATGATTTAAAAAATAAGGTTACATATCTTGTCGTCATCAATCCACTAGTTTATAAGATTACTAGGACGGCCACACATGGGAAATAATGCGAATATTTAAATGTTTAATGTTTCTATATGTCAGTAAAAGTTTGTGTTTAGTGTTGAAATGTTTTTAAACTCAAGACGATGACAGTATTTTATTCTGTGATACAACAAGATTTGATGATTGGAGAAAACTAGTCCCGAAACTAGTAATCTTATTAACTAGTGGATTGACGACGACCTTATGGAAGATATGTAACCTTATTTTTTAAGACAGTATAAACACCAATTCCTGACTTTCCCCATTGATTTCCTGACTTTAAAAATGGGAAACTAGTTTTAGTAGTGCCAAAATTAAGTAATTCAACAGGAAAAACCAGGTGGTAATAACATAAAGGCAAAATATAGTTTCGGGGTCTGTTTTAACGTTGTAGGAAATTTCTTTTGATTTCCTGCACTATTTATCTATACCATTATAGTGTTTTTACAGCGGTTTTATTTACCACTCCCAAAATATAATCCGAGGAATGCATATCCATTGCTAGCGGAACATTAATTTTACGGGGTTTAATCACCGTTACTTTTTATTAGAGATATTAATGTGATTGAATTGGTATTGGAAGTACATATAATAATTATTAATCGTAAAATGTTCTCATCATCCGACCTATTAATTAATGATCAATAACATATATTTAAAATACCGCTTTTTTCGTTATACGTATTTTACATACGTACGTTTTACGTTTTACGTTTTTTACGTTTTACGTACGTTACACTATTTTAGGTCAAGTATTATACATACAAAACACATTAAATATAAAACATTTATATGTATAACTAATAAATATAAAACACACTGAAGTCGGTCACCTTTTCAGGTCTATGAAGATGACCAATAATCGGCAATATTGCGCAATATTTCCTGGAATAGGTCATTTCCTTTGGTGGAAGGTTAGGCTAGGTTATCATAAATAAAGACAAATTATTTACCAGATAAAGATAATATGTATGCGTTTATTTAAGATAGACTAACCTAATCTAACGCCACAGAGCACTGTCTGGCAGTGAATTTCGAAATTATCAATATCACTTATGTATTAAATTATATAGTTTGTTCGCTTATCGCGTGGACAGAGATAACGATGGATAAGATAACTAAACCACTTCTAAGACATTAAAACGAGGAAATTCTATTGTAAAATTACTAATGACAATTATTTGACTAGTTTTTGGAGAAAACCAATGGTAAATGTCTAAAATTTTAAACTGGAATGCTGGTATACGTGTAACAAAAAAACCGGAAATCAAATTACAAACTAATCCAAAGTTATCGTCTGTAGTTAAAAGAGCAAACATTTGTTGCTCAAGCAATTACGTTCAGAGATAGAGAAAAGCTATTATTTACCATTATTTTATAAAAAATATGTATTTAAGCAAAATTTGCATGGTTTTCATTCTTATTTATTTGAAATTATCATTTGAGCTTTCTATTCAAACAGAAGTAAGCTTCATTTTCTACTTACGTAGAATTATTTCAGTATAATCTACGTTCATGAAAGTTAAATGTTTAAACTAAGTTCAAGATTTATTTATTACGACTTATGACTAGTTGAAATATATCTAAACCACATTCAAGACGGTAAACGTGAATAAAATATAAAACAATATAGTACAAACCATTCCATTTCAATCGGTCCATTTCAATGGTATAGTTAAATCATGTCACTTTTAGCGAATTTTCCTATAGGGAAGAAGCTATTACCGTAGCATAACCCTATAAGCTTAACCCTATATATCGGGCTTAAGTCATAGTAAGACTTAAGCCTGAGACCATAATAATATTTTGTTTTGAGGTCCACAGATACCAAAAACCCTATTAGTTCAAATGTATATAGTAGTGGTGAAATACGGGGGAGGCGCCACTTCCGGCGCTTTTTCCCCATGTTATTCTTATGGGGATCAGTTTTTGCACCGACACCCGATCCCGCCCTACACAAGTTTCCTTGTTGGCCTATATTAATACCCAACCCTTGCCTATATTAAATATATTGTCCCCATCCCTCCTCTATATTTTTAAAAATTTTCAAAAACTATCTCTGGTGTGTTTTGTGTCCTTGGATGTGTTATTGTCCTAGTGTTTTAATAAATTCCCCCAAATTAAAAATACTGCCGCCAACTTCTTGATTTAAAATTTGGATGATTGTCGTAGTGTTTTAATAAATTCCAACTACAATCGAACTGCCAACTGATTAATTAAAACACGCAACAATCCGCACCACTGCTTGCACACGCAACGATCCGCATCGCTGCCCACCATGACGCCACAGCACACGCAACAATCCACACCGCCACTCACCGACACACTGACATACTAACACACTAAAGTCGGTCATGTGCAAGCATGCGTCACATTGACCAGAATTTCCACTTACCATAGAGGTAATTTCCTCGTTGAAAGTCCAGCCAACGTGAGGTAATTTCCTGGTTAAATTGAAAAATCCAGCCTCTCGACGTGTATATAAGGAGCCACCGACAAGACAAAGCACTATTGTTCTACAAGACCAGTGACACGACATCTCACCACCGACACCTCACCACCGGTACCAGATGACGTCACCACACCGGACTCCTCACGGCTCTCACCTCTCCACCGGACGTCTCGGCGCCACGGCTCACCTCTCCACCTCTCACACCCAGGACTTCGGTTAGCTGGGAATGTTAGCGACGGTAGTTGTAGCTAAGGTGGGACAATCACAACTGTTAATCCATCCGAAAATTGTGAAATAGCCTAATATTTGTAAATCTCCAATTCACCATTTCCAAATTTTAAGGTTTCCATATTTAAATATCCATTTGTAAATCATATTTCGAATGTGACTGCATTTCGAATATGAACTCTCGTAAACTTGTAAAATATAATTTAAAAAACGCTGTTAAATAATTTTTGTCTAATTTAAAAAATGGTAATTTCTTGTTTATAAAAAGCAGAGTAATGTCATCTCAAAATTTATTTACATCCAACATGTTGTCCTGTGCGATGTGCTCCGCGCCCTGCTCCAACAGAAGCAATTTAATCAGACACTATCGTAACATTCACAAAGTTATTCCTAAAATTTGTAAAAAATGCCATCAAATATTTGATAATAACAATCATTTTAAAATGCATATGCTAGAGAACCACAATACTTGTAATGTGTGTAAGAGAGTCATCACTCGGAACAAACCCCGCCACCACCTACGATGTGACAAACGACCTTACAAGTTGTATATTTTTAACGGTGAATCTGTGGAAGTATTAGACACCCTTCAATCTTGTCCCCTACCCATCAAATGGATTCTTATTAGGAGGGTAAAGTTCATCAAACACTCGGTGGACAATAATGGTGATTTAATCATTGACAAAGAATGTATTGCTGATTTTCGAAGTTTAACTAATTTATCAATTGAGAAAGCACAATTAAAGACTCAAATTAAAGAAGCACTTTTTAAGATCGATACCTCCATGCACAAGTATCAAGCCCAAGGCAGTGGATGGATATATGACCATACTAAATACTGGCAGCTGCATGTTTACAAGTATAAACCCCTAACTCCCAACTCATACATACCCACACCAGAAAATATAAAATCAAAACACGCCGTTTTAAATATTAAAAACAGTGATAATAAATGTTTCGTGTGGAGTGTTTTAGCAAGCCTGAATCCAAGGAATAGTAAAGAACATGCAAATCGAGTATTTTACTACGAACCCCACATAGGTCAGTTGAATATGTCAAATATAAAATATCCCGTAAAAATATCCGACATTGATAAATTTGAAAAACAAAACAACATAAGTGTTAATGTATATGGAATTGAAGAACAATTAATATATCCACTGAGAATAACTAAACTAAATAGTAATACGCACGTCAACCTGCTGCTTCTACAACAAGGTCGGAAATCACATTACTGTTTAATTCGTGATTTTGATAAGTTAATGCTGCGGTCTACAAAACACGACCATAAGAAATATTTTTGCAAGTTCTGTTTGCAACATTTTTGCACCAAAGATATATTGGAACGTCACACAACATATTGTAAAACCTTTGATGCCCAAAGAGTACAAATGTCTAAAAAAGATACACTACAATTTACGAATTACAAATATCAACTTAAAGCTCCCTTTGTGATTTATGCAGATTTCGAATGTTTTATAAACTGTGGCAAACACACTCCTTCTGGATTTGCTTATGTTGTGGTGAGAGATTCTAAAATTATTTACGAAGAGTTGTACAGCAGTGAAAATGTGATGGATGTGTTTTTCGAAAAGTTATTTAAAACTTATGACTTTATTAAAAGTCAGATAGGAGTATATGTTACCCTTGTAATGACTGCAGAGCAAGAGATGTTATTCCAAAACTCTACACACTGCCACATATGCCAACAGCTGTTACTGTGTGATAAAGTGCGCGACCACTGCCACCTAACAGGCGAGTTCAGAGGACCCTCCCATAACTCTTGCAATTTAAACTATAAAATAACCAAGAAAATTCCAGTATTCTTCCACAATCTTAAAAACTATGACGGTCATTTAATAATGCAACACTTGGGAAAATTCAATCGCAAATTGAATTGCATAGCCAAAGACATGGAAAAGTATATTTCGTTCTCTGTTGATGATTTGGTATTTTTGGATTCCTACAACTTTTTGTCTCTTCCCTTAAGCAAATTAGCTTCCAATTTAAATACGTTTAGATTTATAGACAATCCACTACTACAATGTAAGGGCGAATTTCCGTACGAATACATGACAGGACCAGAAAAGTTTTTAGAGCCCCTCCCACCCATAGAGGCATTTTACAGCAGTCTAACTAAAGAATGTATATCTCCTGCACAATATGAACATGCTAAAAACGTATGGAATCATTTTAATATAAAGAATTTAAAAGAATATCACGATTTATACCTTAAAACAGATGTGTTGTTATTGGCTGATGTGTTTGAGACATTTAGGGACTTGTGTTTAAAGGATTATAAACTCGACCCCGTCCACATGTACTCACTGCCTGGACTAACATGGGAGGCATGTCTTAGAATGACCGGCATAAAATTAGAATTATTTCAAGACGTTGACATGCATTTGTTTATAGAACATGCCATTAGAGGCGGTGTAAGTATGATTTCCACGCGCCACGCTAAAGCCAATAATAAGTACATGGGCGAACATTATGACCCAAATCAAGAAAGCACCTATCTTGTATACTTAGACTGCAACTCGCTATACTCTACAGCAATGTGCGAGTCGTTGCCCGTTGATGGCTTTAGATGGACAAATGAGAAAGATTATAAATACAATCAAAATGAAAACTTTGGATTTATTTTGGAAGTTGCTTTAAAATACGATAAAAGTTTACACGATTTGCATAATGACTACCCGCTCGCACCAGAAAAAATGAATGGAAAATTAATACCAAATTTAAATGACAAAACTAAATATATTTTACATTATAAAGCACTAAAAAAATACGAAGAACTGGGTTTGGTAGTTACAAAATACCACAGAATCTTAAAATTCAGACAATCAAAATGGCTCGCCCCCTATATTAATTTTAATATTGAAAAGCGACAAAAAGCTGAACATGATTTTGAAAAAGACTTTTACAAACTGTTAAATAACAGTCTCTTTGGTCGAACAATTATGAACCAACGCAAGTTTCGTGATATACATCTTGTAGACGAGTCTAAGTTAACAAAGTATGTTACAAAGCCAAGATTTGACTGCAGCAAAAAGTTCGATAACAACTTGCATGCTGTGCATTTAAATAAATTAATTGTAAAGTTTGATAAACCAATATATTTAGGAATGACCATTTTGGATATCAGCAAAGTAATAATGTATGATTTCCACTATAATTATATGTCAAAATTTAAGAATAAAAGGTTCTTAATGACAGACACAGACAGCCTTGTTTATTCTATAGTAACAGAGGACTTTTACAAGGAAATACAATGTGACTTGGACCGTTTCGACACCTCTGCATATAGTAAAGATCATTTCTTATACTCTGATAAAAACAAAAAAGTTAGGGCAAGTTTAAAGACGAATTAAATGGTCAAATTATGTATGAATATTGTGGTTTAAGGCCAAAATTATACTCTTTCATTCCTTTACAATGGTTATACGAAAAAGAAAAGCAAAATGAGCTAGAGGTTAAGAAGGCAAAAGGAGGTGACAACGCTACAGTTAAACATCTCTTAAGACACCAACATTACTTACACTGTCTTGCAACCGGGGAAGATTACTATGAGAATGTTACAAGAATTAAATCCACAAACCACCATCTGCAAACATTAACGATGAACAAAAAGGTACTCTCTTTTGATGACGACAAGAGGTTTATTGTGGATGGCATCAACACCCTTGCCCTTGGTCACTATAAAATTGGTCAAACATAAATCTGTATTTGCCATTATTCTTTGGCCTTTCCTTGTCTATTACAAAAAAGCCATATTTAGACCTATCCCAGCATTGATGGCAGAGATTTCTAAATTGGTTAAATGAAAAATCATTTCCCACATGATTGTTATACACATGTTTTAAATTTAAATCGTCTTGTTTAAATAATATTAGAAAATTAACATTGTCACGTAAATGTTTGTGTACTTTACTGTAAGATTGACACAAGTAAAAACTGTTAATATTTTTGTGTCTGCCCATTGAGAAAAATTGTGTGATATTTGGACTATTTATGTCGTCAAATACAACTATTGAGTGTGATTCTACATCATTTGGTGTGATTTCACAGTTTGAATATGTGTGTAATTTAACTTCATCACACAGACGGAATATTTCAATTATTTTTTTATATTTTTCTTGTTCTAAAGATTTGGATATTATATATAAATTTGTAAACTTTAATCCTTGTTTTTTTACAATTAAGTTATAAATTACAACAGTCTTCCCCGAACCACTGGGCCCTATTATAAGACAGCGAATATTATTAGGAAATAGACCCAACTTCTTTGGTGTATTTTCTTTATGTGCTATTTTAAATTTGTTCTTTTGTTGAATAAATGGCATTTTTTATATAATAAAAATGGTGTATTTTCTTTATGTGTTAAATTTGTTGAATAAATGACACATAATAAAAATGGTGTATTTTCTTTATGTGTTAAATTTGTTCTTTTGTTTAATAATTTTTGTATATAATAAAAATGGCAAAGAGAAAGTGTAAGGAGGGTAAGGGATTATTCTTAAAGCCATATAGAGGCCGTGGCTTGTTAAATACCCTTATAAACAACCTTCCTTTCCCTCTCCACCTGCCGTCGTATATGTGGTGCGGACCCGGAACTAACGTGCGTGAAAATTTAGCCAGAAATGTACCTTCAAAAAATAAGCTAGACTCTTATTGTAAAGAGCACGACATATTCTACATGAATAATCCTGATACAGCCGCCCGGAACAAGGCAGATATGAGATTAGCGGACCAGGCTTGGACTAGGGTTTCGGCAAAGGACGCCAGTCTGGCCGAAAAAGCAGCAGCTTATGCAGTGACAAATTTGATGAAGGCTAAAGCAAAAATGGGAATGGGATTAAAATTTAATAAAAAAAATGGACAACTTTCAGCTGTTAGAGGCAGCAAGAGACGTGCCTCACTTTCGAGGAGTGTACCTAAAAAACGAGCTAAAACATCTAAGGCCAAAAGTAAGAGAATGTGGAATTATTAATTTAGACAGTGACAGGGGCACACATTGGACAGCATATCGTAAAAATAAAGATGTTGTAATATATTTTGACCCTTTCGGAATACAGCCTCCAAAAGAGGTAATTGAATATTTTGTACCATCTAAAATTTACTATACAACTGATCAAATACAAGATTTAAACAGTTCCATTTGTGGAATTTTATGTTTATCATTTCTGAAAAATTTTAGTTTATTAAAATGGATTCATTTACTATAACATTTACGGGTACAGAGCCAGAGTTGAAGTCGGTGTTCTTTCCTCCTATAGAATTAAATGGTGATTATGTAATTGGACTGGTAGATTTTCAAAGTTATAATTCTATATTTAATGTTAAAAAACCTCTAAATACTTTGACATATTACAAAATGCACAAAATTACAACCCCAAAAGGGGAGGTCACAATTGACGAATTAAACCGGGAATTAGCTGGTAAAGTTGAAGTTATTATACAAAATAAAGTAGCATTAATTAATACAAAAGTCAAACTTATATTTTACAAAGGGCTAGTTCCAAAATTAAATAAACTTAAAGACACAAAATTAACTATAGACGAGGGTGAGGATGTGTATTATTACGATCACAAAGCTCCAAATGTAATTGAAATTGCTGAAGGTACATACGAAGTGTTTGAGCTTGCGAAGGAAATTCAAAAGCAACTCCCAGATTTTGTACTTATAGCCGATAATAAAACTATGAAAGCCACATTACATTCTAGCCATGTGTTTGATTTTACAAAACCGTGTTTAGGGTCTGAATTATTGGGATTTAAAGGATTTTCTACTCCAGATATTGCGTTTAAATCCGTAAATAAAATCAACATAAATAATGTAAATGTGATTAGAGTAAAATGTAATATTGCGAATGGGTCTTATTTAAATGGTGACAAATCACACACCATACACAGTTTTTACCCAGAAGCTCCTCCCGGCTACAAAATTATTGAGGTCCCCAGAAATATTATATACTTTCCTGTAAATAAGAGAAGTTTAGATGTTGTTAGCATTACATTTGCAGATCAACACGACAAGCCAATTGACTTTAATAAAGAAGAAACTACAATTACTTGTCATATAAAAAAGATATGAGAATTTACAAGAACGGACTGAGTGTGCAAAATGCCAGGTTTCTGCGATCAATTGGGTTGAAGTTAAAATTTTCTATTAATAAAAATGGAAGATTTTCTAGACGTTACAGGAAAATTCCAATACGACGATAGCTTGGTTAAAATTACAAATCACTCCTATGTTCCACACAACACTTTAGCAATAAATAATTCCGATGAAATTCGAATATGCATAAATAATCAAGATTTACTAACACTCCCATGTAGGAGTTATCTGTATATTAAAGGAGAAATAGAGAATCATGATAAAGGACATTTTATAAATAATGCATTTGCATTCTTATTTGACGAAATTAGATATGAAGTTGCTGGTAAAGAAATAGATATTGTAAGAAATCCGGGAATTTCCAGTCTTATGAAAATATTGTGCTCTTACAATAAAACAACTAAATTGTCAAATGTAGCATTTGATTCTGATGAAAATTTAAAGGAGTTCCATAAAAGCGGCAAGTTTAGTACTTGTGTCCCGTTAGAGCTGTTAATGGGTGTGTTTGAGGATTTTAATAAGGTTTTAGTAAATGTTAAACAAGAATTGGTGTTGAAAAGATCCAAAAACGACTTAAATTGTATATTAACAACATCTAATGCTCCAACTGGTGTCGATCCTATTCCTAAAATTACACTTAAATCGATTCAGTGGGTGATGCCGCATGTGGTACCATCTGATGGGGAGAGGCTTCAATTACAAAAGATGTTATTGCAAAATAAAAATTTGCAAATTGCATTTAGAAGTTTGGAGCTACACGAACTCCCATCATACCCCGAAACCAAGAGACATACGTGGTCAGTTAAGACGTCTTCGAGTTTGGAGAAGCCCAGGTATATTATATTTGGTTTCCAAACAGGTAGGGACAACAGTGCACGAAAAAGAACTGATGAATTTGATCACTGTAAATTGAAAAATATCAAAGTGTTTTTAAACTCTGAATATTATCCTTATGGTGATTTAAATCTCGACTTTGAAAATGGAGATGCCTCTAAAGCTTATGAGATGTTTGTGAGGTTTAGGGAGAGTTACTACAACACCGTCCCCGATCCTATGTTTAACAGAGCTGACTTTATAAAGAAATATCCTCTAATTGTAATAGATTGTTCTAGGCAGAATGAATCAGTCAAAGAGGGGGTTGTAGATATTAAATTAGAAATTGAAACTGCAGAAAATGTCCCTTCAAACACATCTGCATATTGCCTAATAATACACGATAAGGTGTTTGAGTATAATCCTTTGACAAATGAGATAAATAAAATGTAAATAAAATGAAAACAAATATTCAACAAGAATTGGTAGAGTCTGCAAAACAAATAAGAGAAAAATATAGGGCGTTAAAACGTGGTAAATTTCTAGAGGCTGAAGAGAGGTTCCAAACATTCCAACCGTTAATAGAGCCGTTGCAAGAATTAAAAAATTTAGCCACAAAAACAGAGAGGCCAGTTCTCCCAATGATTTTAGAAAAGACCCCGTCTAGAATACCAAGAATAACCCAGATAACACCACACAAATTAGATTTTGGTCTTTTAGCATCAGACTATTTAGGAAATTACCTTAGTAGAAGTAGTATGACAGACACCACATATGGTATTAGGCGAGAAGGACATAAATTTTTTATTGGGAATCAGGAAGTTCAAATTGCCAATGACGATGTTACAGTTGGAGAAAAAATTTATAAAGGGACAAAGGGATTGTGGGAATTGTTAACTTTAAAAGAACCCGTAAACTATAGTCAGGCTGATTTGCAAAATTATAAAGAGATTTTGGAAGCTACAAATGCACATTTAAAGGGTTATAAAACAGGTGCGGCGATGTCAGGTAATAAACACACTAAATATCTTAATATAATTAAACCCCTGTTTAAGACTGTTGGTGAAGGTTTAAGGCAGGTAACTGGTAATAAAATAGACTATGTTTATTGGGACGATCCTAATGAGCTTGTAGATAGGTTAAGACTGCTTTGGTTAAGCCGATTGGCGGGAAATTCTGGAGTGGATAATGAGATAGATTCTATCATAGAAGAATTGAGGGAAAGTGGAATTGTTTATTAAATAAAAATATGATAGATAAATTTTATCGTGTATATAACCCGTATAGTAAACCAGAAGCTAGAAGTTTTAAAGAAACTACTTTAAATCTAAAAGATGCTGGTTGGAATGCTTTAAATTATAAAATTAGTAATGTTAAGGGTGGGGAGTTTACTGATGATGTATCGACTTTGGGGCAGACGTTAACTAGGAAAGGTGATGCTTTTGTACAAGGTAATACTAAATATAAGTTTTTAGAATCCAAGAGTAATAATTGGAACGCTAATAAACGCAAAATTACTAATGTTAAACGGGGTGAAAGCTCAACCGATGTACCCACATTAGAGCAAACTTTAATAAGAAAAGATGGTGTCTTTGTACAAGACAAAAATAATTATGAATTTTTGGAATCGGAGAATGGTATTTGGAATGCCAAAAAGCGAAAAATAAGTAATTTGTTGGCTGGTAAAGAAAGCGATGATGTTGTAAACGTCTCTCAAGTACCGAAAATGGATCTAAACTTTTGGGATTTTAATAATAAAAGGCTAGTTCGTGTTAAACCCGCTGTTGATGAGAACGATTGTGTTACAAAACATCAGGCTGTGACTTTAGACGGTCTTAAATTTGATGGTAAAAATAAGCAATTAACAAACATTTTACCTGGAACATTGCCAAATGATGTGGCTGTTGTTAATCAAATATTAACAAAAGGTGAGAAAAGCATAATAAAACAGGGGGATAAATATTATAATGTATTAACATTAGATAGAGATATGTGGGATGCAGAGGACAAATTAATAAAGAATGTACCTGAAGGCAAAGATAGGAGTGATATTTGTTTAATGTCGCAGGTTTTGAGGTATGACGATAATATTAAAACTTTTAGACAAGACAATATTAAATTTGATATTTGTTTAAAATCACATGCATTAAGGTTTAACAATAAAACTAATAAATTTATGCAAGACAATAATGAAATCGATTTGATGATGTACAATCCTAAATTGTTGGTTGCAGACCCTACATCTTTAAGCGGATTTAAGACTTTAGATGGAGAGGCATATTTGCCAAAAAACTATGTATATCAAAGAATGAGTGATGGTATGTTAATTGGTAGCAATGGAGGTGTTTTTGAAACGACAGAGACTGGCAGATACGTTAACATTAAAAATAAAGAATAAAAAATGGAAAAAATTGCTTACGAATTGCATAAGCCCGCGAGAAAGAACTTTGTTAGAAGGTCTTTTAAGGTGTTGGGTATAAACTAAACTGTTCAAATAGATTTAATAGATATGCGGAATTATGCTAGAGAGAATTCTGGGAATAAATATATTTTAACTTTAATAGACACATTTTCTAAAAAAGCTTATGCTGCTCCACTAAAGAATAAAACTGGATTAGTAGTCACAGAAGCTATAAAACCTATTCTCCCAAAGGGAGTTAAAAATATTCAATCTGATAACGGAAAAGAATTTTTTAATGAACATTTTACCAAACTAATGAAAATTCTAAATATTAATCACTACCACACTTACTCTACAACTAAGGCGGCTATTGTGGAAAGGTTCCAGAGAACTTTAAAGAATTGGTTGTATAGAGAGTTTAGTGCACAAGGGAGTTACAAGTGGTTGGATTTACTTCCAAAGTTAATAAGGATATATAATAATAAAGTACATAGATCCATAGGGATGAAGCCTAACCAAGTAAGTGCTAAGAACTCTAAAGATGTACATGAAAGGTTAGCATCTAAAGTACAAGTTAAAAAGCCAAGATATAAGGTGGGGGATAGTGTAAGGATATCTAAATATAAACATGTATTTAGTAAAGGATATACCCCCAACTGGACGGGAGAGCTTTTTACAATAGCAGAAGTTAAGAAAACAAAGCCTGTGACTTATATTTTGAAAGATGAGAATGGCAATATAATCAAAGGAGGATTTTATACAGAAGAATTGTTAAAGACTAAATATAAAGACATGTATTTGGTAGAGAAGGTAATTAGGAGGAAGGGTGATTTATTATATGTCAAATGGCTCGGGTTCCCAAGTAGCCAGAACTCGTGGATTTCTGCAAAGGATGTATTAAAATGAATTTTAAAATAGGGTCAAAATTGGCAGTTCGACTGTAGTTGGGATTTATTAAAACACCAATAACACATCCAAGGACACAAAACACACCAGAGATAGTTTTTGAAAATTTTTAAAAATATAGAGGAGGGATGGGGACAATATATTTAATATAGGCAAGGGTTGGGTATTAATATAGGCCAACAAGGAAACTTGTGTAGGGCGGGATCGGGTGTCGGTGCAAAAACTGATCCCCATAAGAATAACATGGGGAAAAAGCGCCGGAAGTGGCGCCTCCCCCGTATTTCACCACTACTGTATATATATATATATTTGTGTGTGTCCATGAATGCCATAATTTGAGTAAAAAACGTGAAATTTGGATCAATTGTATAAATTGACATACATGATTTTAAGTTCAACAACCAGTAAATCGGACCATGGGAAGGAGGGTTTTAAATTGTACCAAAATCAGTTTTTTGCATATTTTACTCAAAACTTTTGTTTTAACCATGTTAAAGAGCTTAAGGATAATAGTTTTGTATTTTTAATCATTAACCTAGTCATTTCGTTGCGGATAAAATACAAAAAAGTATTCATAAACTTTCCCATGTTAATCTTATGGGAAAAAGGTTTTTACATTATCTTCAGTTCATTTTATTCAAAACTTCACATTTGATTCTCCTAATAATTTCAACTTTAAAAAATAATCATTGTGGCATTAAAATTTTGGTATCTACTACCAACCTTCGCGGAGATATTCATAGTGCTAAACACAGTACACGTTGCCCAATCTTATGGAGAATAAATACAATTTTATATCTTGTTTATTTATGAATTTATGTTGATGAAACTTGGTATATAGATTCATCTAGTCGTGGTCTATTATTATTTGCATAAACAGTAATTTTTTATTTACCATCCCTAAAGCAGCAAACCTGCATACTCAGCCCTAGTATTATTCTGATGGACAATAGTTTGATTTTCCCTTAGTTATGAACTTAAACTATAAACATTTGGTTTAAAGCTTCACCTTATTGAGTTATTTTTATAATTGCATAATCACTTGTTTCTCGTCTTCCTTTTTGCAGCGAACCTTTGTACTGTGTACTCCCTATTGCCCTAATGTTATTCTTATGGAGAATAAATAAAAAATTTTATATATCAGTTATTTATAAATCTATTGTTATGAATTGTAAGTGGCTTTATGTGGTAATGAGCCACATATGTATGCATTGGAAATTCGCTGAGTATGCAGGTTTTCTGCGACGGGGGTAACGTTTAATTGCCTTCCTTAAGTTCCTGAAAATATTTAAATAATTTGTGCTACCAAAGTCAACATGCAGGTGTTAATCAATTCAATTATCAATTTATATTAATCCTTTTATTTGTCATTATTAATATGCAATTATTAACAGTCAACAACAAAACGGAAACATCTAACGAAACAGTGCACATATTAGACAACTGCCTCGCTTTAGTGAAAACAGAAGAAAGCTGTGACACTTTCAATAATTATGTATAGTAAAAATGTTGTTTAAGGCTCCGGTCTACTCCAACATGTATAAAAGAGAGGTGTGTGCATGATCAGCTGATGCGACGTAGATGGGCTCACAATAAAATAAACAAAAAATGACTTTTGGATTATATGATAAAACACTGAACTGACATTTATGCAGACTAAATAAGTAAGTTTTGCAGCCATGTAATTGGCTGCGCTAGAGTTGGCGAGCCTATCTACGTCACAACAGCTGATTATGCACACACCTCTCTATTATACATCTTGGGTATACTCGACGGGAAATCTGCGTTACCACGTGCAAATAAATTAGCTACCTTACGGTTATCTTCACCTACCTCTATTGAGTTATAAGCTATTTTTGATCTCAATTAAGAATTATAACTGAAAATGATAGGAACTAATGTACTGTTGTGAAGCTGTTGTTCTCCTACCGACAGCTACTCCCTCACGATGAACGCGCCCCACGTTTTTCGTTTTAAATCTTACAAGTATTTTCATAGCTACTTAATATTTACAATCACAAATGTTCAAGGCAATCTAAATGGGGATAGGATCTTATTTTATACTTTTTAGTCCGTTTTTGCCTAAGGCTCCCATAACAGCAAGCCTAGGTACTCGGTCCCCATGTTATTCTTATGGAAAATAATTAAAATGTTACATATCGCTTATTTATGAATGTATATGGATGAAACTTGGTATGTGTCTTCACGTAGATGAGTTCTATTGATATTTGCATAAAACCCTATTATTTTGTATTCCTTGTTGCAGCAAACCTGCGTACTCATCCCCAATGTTGTTCTTATGGAGAATAATTAATATTTTAAATATCGCTTGTTTGTGAATATATTTCTTATGAATCCTGTTAAGTGGCTTAATGTGTTATGTTATATATTCATTGGAAATTTGCTGAGTATGCAGGTTTGCTGTGACGGGGGTATTTATATGTAAACATTTGTAATAAATTGTAATCATCTGTATCAGATTATAACAGAGGTATGTGGGTAATTTAAGGTTTATTTGAGTTTATTTTCATATAATCATGTCTCAAATTGACATATGTTAGTTATACATAACCAAAGTAAATATTGTTATCAGATGTTACATGTTCACATTGAGGTGTTTGTTTATGTTTACATTTCGTTTATTGTGAGTTAAAACTTAAATAAAATTAATTTTATTGCAAGAAGATTATTTATTATTGCATTGTCATCTATTTCTGAGCTATGTTTCAAGTTTCAAGTCTCTAGCTCATCAGTAAGTTAGTTTAAAATCAATTGCGAAATCTTTACCGAACAGACAAGAAAGCCAGCTAATAAAAACGTGTTAAAATAGAGAAAATGAAATTGTGAAGGTCTGCAGGATTTCCGTTTGTGGCTAGTAAAATCATGTTATAAAATACGCTGTAAACGGAGTTTTATATAATAAAATCTAATTCTGTTGATACTAGTTTTTACAATTTTAAACTAACGTTTCTATCTTTAGAGATTACAGTTTGAAAAATCTAATTTTTGTAAAAAGGCTTACGATTGAAACTCAGTTAAATAAATAATAATAATAATAATAAAATTAATTAGTATATATTAAACTCTCGAATGATATACTATAACATTTAATAAAATATTTATATAGCCACTATAAAGTAAAACCCTCCAAACCCTTGCCTAGCGCTGAACAACCGGGTTAAAGCGAGGTAAAAGAACTGAAAAAACCGAACTGCTTGTTTGACTCCGTGCTGCTTCATTTGATCATAGTCACTAAATAATTTATGATTATGGAATTATCTTTATCTAATTAAAAATAACTATGCATAAAATTGTTTTTTGTATAATTATATTAATTGGATTTCATGTCTTGCTTAAAGTTGTTTTTTCTTTCTAAAAACTTTGCTGCCACATACCTTTCCTAAGTGGAGGGCTTTCATCAGTTAACGGGCCTCAGAGTAAACGGCCTGGCAGGAACTCATTACAGAAGGCAGCGAAGTGGACAGCTTTGCAGTAGTGTTGAAAGTTACATCTTACTTTATAGCTGTGCTAAATGTTCACTGCTCAAATTTCTTATAAATGCATTCACATATAACTGGAGCAAAAATAAATGTTTTACTCTGATAACTTACTATTAAGATATCTACTGCAGTACCTTTACTAACAACGTTCCTCGAAAAAAGTGAGCTAGTTTACTCTCAGTGAATAGTTCATATTAGGCTTGATCGGTTGAAAGAGGAGGTATCATTACCCGAAATAGCTTATTTTAATATTTTCAACTGTTCTAGATTATAACTATGGTAGTTAGCAGTTTTATACAACACAACATTCGAGATCGGTTAGGATCAAACTAACCACCCAAGTAGACACGACACTAATGAGACAGATAAAATCAACTACTAATGGATGAGACAAAACCAAAAACCACTGCTGGATAATGGCTGGTGTGTCCCCCCAAACCAAATAGCTACATTCATCAAACACTAGGAAATTAATTTTCCTGTTTATATTGAATAAATAAACACGTTTTTTGTTGTGTTTCCCCACAGAGGGTTGAATAGCATTTATAAATATGTGACAAATATGATCCACAGTGGTTCGTTACATAATTAAATAAAATAATGTTAAATTATATTTTCTCCTCGCAAAAAATGTATATAGTACATAATAAATAGTTTGTGCATGTGACCTTAAAGTAGGAATACCAAAACCCCTAACCTTAGATGATGAAATTAAAAATATATTCCTCCAACGACCAACAAACTATTTATATTTTAAATCTTTTTATAGGGGCACTTCTGGTTATTGGTGATTTTGTAATAGGATATTGGGGGGGGGGGTGCTGTTCACCTTAAATCTGTGTCCCTGGGTCAAATTTTTACCTAGTACTGTCAGTTTACATTTTGAGGGCTTTTTGATATTACACAGCAGTAAAAAATGTAAAAATTGTTATAAAAAAATAGTTTTATGACCACATATTCCTATTACAATGCAATAAAGAATTATTCATATCATAACAGTAAAATGTAACATGTAACTTTTAATAGAACAATTCTTTTTAGTTTTCCATGAAGGTTTTGTTTAACATTGCATTCTATTATATTCGTTAAAGTCAAATTGCGAACAGACGTTTTTCAAGTCGAAGACAAACAACTCAAGTCCGAAGTCAAGTTCAATCTTTCAAACCGTCACATAAAAGAAAACCTATTTCGTATTTTAACATAGAATATAGTAAACATATGTTTTGTTTTCCTATCACTAACCTGACTCTAGTGGATGTGGACTCAGTTTTAATAATACAGTCATTATATATGAACTGTAGAAATATATCTAAACCGCAATAGTGTTACTAAAGTAAATGTCAAAAGATTCTCACACAGCGGTTACCCAAATTGAAGAGGTCACAATATGTTTCATTTTAGTAACTGACTAACGCTTTTAGGCTTTAGGGTTGATAGCTTTGTTTATTGAATTTTTTTAATAAAAAATAACTTATTTTAGGATTAATTATAAAAGTATAACAAACAAAAAAACATTCAAAAGCTTAACGCTGAATTTAAAAAAATGAACGAATTTTAAGCTGTAAAAGGTAAAAAAACCTATTTTCAATCTACAGTACTTCGAAGCCTATTTCTATAAACTATTAGCCGTAACATTAAATCGTTCAACAAGTGGTCTTACATTTGCAGCGATTAGCGAACAAGTGATTATTTATAACATGTTAACTTAATATTTTAAACGGTGGTATTTTTCAAAGGTAGATTTTAATCTATTTTTAGCACGCAAACGATATAAAAATGTAATCCCTTTGCTTTTAATACCAAAACAAATGCAGCTTTACATTATTACATTTCTAACATATTTCAAGCAGTAGGTAGCCTGGTAAAATACTTCGCGCTTTGGTAGTTATAAAATATTAGTTTCTTTGACGCTACAAAAAGAATAGCAGTAAATGTTATGAGTTAAAGGGGGGAAACTAATACTGCTTGAGCACTGTTTACTGTTGTATATTGGCCGATCAAGGGACTGGATACGCTCGATATCACTGACTGTCAGAGACAAACCAAAATGCAATCAGGTAACGTTGTAACTCTTAGGTACAAAGAGAATTGTACTGGCGAGGGAAACGTTTAGTTTGAATGTGCCAAATCCAGAACTTAATCTTTCATGAGTTTCTATAATCCACCTTTCAACATCTCAAATATTACAGTTGGATCTAAAATTCACCTATACAGCGCTAGTCGTAGATAAAAATGGTATTACTTATTGAAATATAAGTTTATATTCAGCTTAATAGCTGTTTGTAATAATAACCTATACTATTTTGTCGGTTAGAAATAAAATGTGGTTTGGTAATTTTAAAATTTTTACTCGTATTTATGAATTATCTTAGAAGTGTTCTATAAATTACGGCAAGGTAGACAATGAAATGTCTCGTTACTTTAGGTTCGGCATAGACAGTGACCCCACCAAAGTTACCTTAATAATCGTTTGTATATATCTGAATAACTTACCAAAGTTACCTTAATAATCGTTTGTATATATCTGAATAACTTACCTATTATTCAGGGTTGTAGTTAATGACGAAAATTAAATGTGGCCAAGATGGCTTTTAATTGGGCTATTACAGAACCCTGATGGTAGATTGGTGGAATTGGCTCTGGCGAATTTTTTGCAGGAAAATTTGGATCTTAAACATTTTAGATAAACTGGGCATTACATATTCATATTTTTTTATAAAAGGTTTATTATTACTTAAAAACTATATTATTACAATCATATCGCTTCTACATTGTGACTTTTGGTAGGTGAATATTAGTTGAAAGATAATAAAAATAACGTTTAGGTTGGAATAGTTAAAAAAATCCATAATTATTTCTGAGTTTTTATGGATATTTTCTAAAAAAAATTTACAATTCATGCAATAATTACTGTTATAAGTTTATGAGTAGATGAGTTATACATGCTACAGTAAAATAATCACAAAAAACTGTTAATAATAAGTAACATAGCAAAACACAAATACAAATTAAAACGTTATACCTTTAGAGTCAAAGTTTAATATTTTTAACCAAGGTGCGCCGAGGTTTGTTATATTAAGTTTATCTCTCGAACATCAAAGATAAATAAGATTATTACGGTAAGGAAGTATTTATCGTCTCTATAACTGTTGTATTAGCTAATTCCAAATCGGGAAGCACATATATTTTTAGCGGGTCATTAGTTTTATGACTTCCAATAACCGTTACTTTTTACTTTCTCGCCTTATACATAGTATATGGAGAAAGTATTGTTTTCGTAAAAATTTTCGAATTTGAGTTGTTAGTGGATAATTTAATTTTGGTGTTCCCTGAACAAAGTGGTTTTTACGTGATTGTCTGTCTATCTGTTTGGATGTGTACAGAGCTAGAACCCACACCAATTGGCCGATTATGATTAAGTTTGGTATGTAGGTACAAAACCACGATATCTCCAGGTGTTTTTTTTTTCATTTTTGATGTTTAAGGGTAATTATCGCCACAAAACCGCCAAAAAACATGAAAAATCAAATCGTCTCAAAAATGGCTAAAACGATTTGAATTAAACTTTATCCGTTTGTAGAGCTTTAGTTTTGCAACGAAATGACACCACCCACATTTCTGTAATAGTCCGGGTTCAGAAATTACAGGACTTAGAACATAAAAAATTCATTTTTTTATTATTTATTAAAAAATAAATATAACAAATATTACCATTCACCATTAAAAAGAGCTCATAAACCTAAATAATTCAGCATTTTGAATTACTATTCGTTGATTGCTGGTTGCTGAAAATATTTAAATTTTCATTTTGCGGTAAACGCCGTACGTTGTCCAATTTTATTCTTATGGGAAACACAAAAATTACTATTTCTCTCTTATTTACTGATATATTTCGTTTAAACTTGAAATGCTTGTCAAGTTAGCATTCACCTATAGAAGAAATTCGAAATATGTTGCCCCTTAATAACCCTGGGGGGAATAAGGGGCATTTCCCCTCTTAAAACCACGAGTGTAGCAATGGCCTTGCTGGTGTATTTACATTTAACTTTAATGAACTACAATAGACCAAAATCTTAGAATTACAAACCAGTTTAAATGGATTGTGTGTAGTTGTGGGAACAAATCAACTGTCTATTACTTTAGTACTACGTTCAAACACTTATTTAGTTTATTATTTATTATAACTAACTATAAAATAATATTTGAGCAAATTTTAACTTAATTTAATAAGCTTACTTTATTTATTTATGAGTACTGCATATAGTTTTAATAGTTGTATTAGTTTTTATAGTTTTAGTTTCTACTCTTAATATATTCTCGAATAAAAAATCTGAAGATTTGTTTAACGACAATATAACTTGTTATTTTATTTCATTTTTCACAAGAATTCTTGGTAATTAAGTTATAAGTTTTTAAATAAAATGTATATAATGTTTAAATAAAATGTATAATGTGTAAAATGTATAAAATGTTAAAAGTTTTTTTAAATAAATTTATAAATGAATAAAATGTTTATAAATAAAATGTATGTTTTTTTAAAGTTATAAGTTTTTAAATAAATGCTAGTCTATAACACCAATTAGATACTTTACATCCAACAAAGTATTTTACTCATCTGAGTTCTAGGTTACAACTGGAACCGTTAGGCGTAGTGCAATACGCATAATCTACATAATTTATGATTACTAGATTTTGTTGTAAAATGTCAGGAGACACACAATTTTCCTTAATAACATTTTTCATAAAAGCTTTACTAACTGCAATGTCCTCGCCAACCCCGTCAGCACTACACTGCTGATCTTATCGGAAGCTCAGCTTTTGTGAGTCTTTATATAATGACTCAGCGACACCACATCTGCAGCGTTATTGCTAGAAATCTCGTCGTTTTATACAAAAAAATTTAACTTTCTCAAACCCGATTTTCTAACCAGACACTTATTAGGTCAATCATTGATTTGTTTACCTATTATTAACCTTTACATTTTATGTATCTATTGGTATAGCTTTTTATTAAAATTTGAGTGCTATATTTAAACTCCAATAATTTGGAGTCTTTTAAAAAACACATTTAGGATGTAAAACGTCTTAGATAGTTAGTTTTTTCTTACCTAGCTTATATTACAAAATCCAGAATATGTACATAAATAAAGGGAATATTTATAAAACACAGTTATAAATAAACATTGGGTTGAAACTCAGTATAAATAAAAAACAGCTTAAAATCAACTGAAATTACCTAGTAACCCGCCAATTTGTTTTAGTGTGTAAAATCATAGAAGAAAATTATATTGATATTTATTAACTACTTAATGCATAACATTACATATACACGATATCTTAATTAAAACGATATCATAATTCAAGAATAGATCAATCTGTCTGCGCACACACCTTCTCTAAGTGTTCGTTAAATTGGTTATAAAACGTCGTCATTAAAGCAAATATAGATGCTTTATTATACAAGTAGCTAATTAATTTTATTAAAATACAATTTAATGTTGAACAAATTTAGCTTAGCTCATTAAAAATTTCTACAAATTAATACTTACAGTCTCATACAAGTTTTTAGTGTAAAAATTTATCTTTTCCTATGCTCGTTGGTTGTTGTTTGAAATAAATTAAATTGTAATTAGTTTTTAGTTTTATGTGATATTATTAGTAAACATGTCGATCCCATATATTTTAATCTCGCCAGCTTTTGAAAACTGGAGCTGGAAGCTAGGAAGCTGGGTAGTAAATATCTGTGAGGTAACGTTAAAATGTTAATAATTAAATGTATTATTCATAAATTTACCTAAAAATAATTCTAAAACTTTGTATTGAGGTTTAAATTGTATTTACGATAACCATTTTGAATTTTATACATTGTGATATCATTTTTCGCTAATAAATACTTTAGTATTAACATCGTTATGTGTTTAGTCGGTAGCCAGGGGTTCATTATACTGTCCACTATGGCACTATTTTCGTAATGTTTAAATTGCTCTTGTGAGTTAGTTTATTTAATAAAATATTTATAACATTTATTCTCTCGTTCTATGTGTCTCTTTTTTGTTGGTTTAGGTAGATAAAGGTACGTAACAATAATTTGTAAGCGTCTTAAATGTCATAAATTTTTTATTGGTTTTATCAGGTAAACTACTTATTTAATATCCCCCCATTTGTTTATGTTCAACCCTCATTATAACGTCATATAGTATTAAGTAGAGAGTTTTGTTTGCGTCAAAGATTTTGAAGTTGAATTGTTGGTGGTTATATTTTCTGAAACTACCTAAATAACATATGTGGGTGACGTCAGTCTGTCTGACTCCTCACACACACCTAGAGGTTCAATTTCAATGTAATATCATAGATTAAGCATATGCTTAATCTATGGTAATATGTTATGCAGTTACAGCCTTCAGAAGATTCAGTATTTTTAGTGAATTTCCTATGGAAAAGTGAACTATTAGCACGGTGAAAATTAAGCCCAGGACCACCATAGTAGTTCCTAACGCGACCCCCTGAACACATTTTGGGGGGTCGTTAAAAATTATATATATATATATATATATATATATATATATGTATATATATATATATATATATGTATGCACTCTAGCGGTCACATTTTTTGTCCGATTTACTTCGAATTTGGTAGGGACGTTCCTTTCTATAATCAGTTTGACAAGTTCGTTGGGCAAAACAATCGGAAAACTCTAACCCCCTTTTTTGGGGATTATTTTTTCAAATTTCAAGTTGTTTGGCCCAAAAAGGGTCAGAAAAGCCCCGGACGTAAAATTAATGCTTATATTAATATGTGGATTAGTGAAGCGAAAGTTTTAAGCACTTTCTCGTCATTCTCGTCAGCTTAAATATTTACCGAGTAATTAAAGAAAATGTACATCGGTTAAACACAGTAAGTTGTCTTATGGGGGTTTTAAATTAGAAAAGCATGTTATTCATTTGTTTGTGTATTTGTATCATCTTCAGTAATCTCGCACCTACTTTCTGACCTGCCTGACTGAACCTTCTCCTAACCTTATAATGCGCAAAACTGTATTCCTGGCATTGCAGGTAAATGAAACCAGGAGCATCAGAACAGCCAAAAAATCAATGTTTTCAGATTTCAATAAAATGTATGTTTTTATACTAGTTTAAGTTTTAAATTTTTATATGTGGAAATTCACTTCCTTCACGTCAGCGTGCTGCGTGCAAACTCGTTTATACTTTAAAGCATAGAGACTTTTTTATATGTTAGCTTAAGTAACTTATTTTAATTACTTAAAATTGAAAAACAAAAATGCAAATAAATATTATATTTTATATTTTCCTGACACTAAAATAGATCAATATCTCCTGAATTAAATTGACATATGATAGTTATAGAACGTATACTACAAAAAAATATTATTCTGTGAATTATTCTGCAATTTGTGAACACAATGCGATAAAAACCACATCGTCTCTGCCCTACTTTAAAAGTATCGGTCTCAAAAGTGATACAACCCTTTTGTTGCATGAAAAACGACAAATGTAAACAATACGCCACCGACGTAAACTTCTTCCCAGAGGATCTTTTAACCACAACATTGTTCCAAGGTGGATATGGCTTTCCTACCTCTGGTTGTTTCCTTTGTTTTCAGTAGACTTTAAATAACAATCGTGAATCCTTTTCAGATTGAAGAGTTACAGATTATGTCCTGCTACAATACAAGGGTAATTCTTTTATATTATTTCCAATAGCGGACGAATTTAATGTGCAACATGATGCAGTAATGGGTAGTTTCTCATAAATTAGAATTACTTTTCTTATTAGGAAACAAATTGGTTAATTAATTAATTTTTTTATAAATTTCTCGGCTTTGGCTGGTTAGGGGGCAATCCTAGCCAAAACAACAATATTTAATGTAGTTAGTTAGCAGTACGAGGAATTATACAAAGAGATCTGTCATAATTTCTGTGAAGTATTATTCATTGATATTTCAATAGGCCCTTATGCAATAAAATATACGTAGTTTGTCTTTGATTAAATATCATAAATATACATTAGTAGATTAGGAATTAATTGCTTTTTCACCGTACTGGTGTCCATCGTATTAGGAAAACGAATTTATTTATACTTACGCTTAGTATTAATTCATTACAAGTAAAATATTTAACATCTTGAGTGTAATTATTATATAAACTATTATTTTATTTTAGTCGTAGATTCACTTGACTTTTAGTTTTTATTTATAAATCAGATTACTATAATACTTTTAGTTTTGGTTCTTATCAACACGATTTGCAGCGTTATATTAGGAAAATATATACACGGCTGTTTCTTAGAACAATAAATTAGGCCTATCATATTAAAACATTTTCGAATGCATCAGAGTCACTTAGATAATTATATTTGAATCGTAAAATATGAGTTTCAGTCGTCTTGCGACCTTTCACGTAACTTTATATCGATGAATAGCTGGCAGACATTACCTTGAAAGTATACTGCTAGATTTATCTCATGTAACGACCCAGAGACTGAGTTCTAGATTGTCCTCCATAACGTAGACGCTAGACAAATCTCTGACATTTTACATTAGCAAATTGATTGCAAATGATGTGTGTGTGTGTGTGTGTGTGTGTGTGTGTGTGTGTGTGTGTGTGTGTGTGTGTGTGTGTGTATGTGTATGTGTGTGTGTGTGTGTGTCACAGTTATCTAACAGTTACGTGAGATAACTCACATTGCAAACGAACTCGTTGGAAGAACATTTTTAAAATTTTAAAATGAACTTTTTCAAGAGATTTTACTGCCGCCATTGTCTTGTGGCTTACATTCAACTCAAAATAGACTCTCACTGCAGTAATGTACATCTATAAAGGTGAAAACCTACTATTTATTCATGTAATAAATGAAATTTAGGGGTTTGGACCGCTTTCCCTTAAAAGCGTTTGTAATGTACTCTTAACAAAAATGCCACTGGCGTTGAAATACAAAAAAAAAACTATCAAACTCCATGCCAACCTTGGAAATACCAGATTTAGTATGAATACTGTTTCGATAGCGTAGATTGACAATATTCAAGAAAGTATTTTAGGAAATTCCCTTAGGGTTCCACCCCACAGGAACTAATGAAAGTTCCAATGATATTATTATGGACTAATTTTTATTTGACTTGTTGATAACCTAACAGATTTAATAACTCGAACGGTTTTAAAGGCAAGTTACAACTGTTTAACTCCGGGGTAAAGCCGGGTGCTACCAGCTAGGCACATTATTAAAGAGAACGCAAATTCTTTTTTACCATGGGTTATTAGTAAACTTTAATAGAGTTGTGGAAGTAAGAAATTTATTTTAGTTTTAAAAATTGCAAAATCTTTATGATCTCTTATTCTTACAACCTTAATTTTTAGGTAGTTAAATACAAATAAACATCATGGCATGATTAGTCCATTCATTAGGCAAATATAAACAACTAATGTGCATCATCAATCTATTGTAGTTGCACAAGTTACATAAACCTGTGAAGGTGAGCATTTCCAAAGTAAATTTTTAGTTATAAAATTAATAATGTTTTAAACTGTATTATGTTTTAACCTTCTTAAACATAACAGTGTCAATGTAAACAATATTATTATGTTATGAATGTTTATAAATATGTATCTGAAATGTTGATTCAATAAGGAGTTATGGCCGTCAATAAATGTTTTCAGAAATACGAAATGTAGTACAAGTCCCGCCAATAATTCAAAGTTATTAATCAAAGCGGTTGTGGATTATTTATAAAAACGAGTCACAAGATGTTCCAGAAAAACTTGGCAATTCAAATTGTTCACTCAATTATAAAACTGGGAAAAAGAAAACTCCTTGTAAAATAAACTGTGCAAGACATTAAAATGTCAAGAGTTTTATAGGTTTAGAATATACCCAATGAAGTGAAAGATAAATATCCTGAGTGATTTTAAATTAAATTGAAACTGAAGCAGTTGGCCAACTCGTTGCTAAGACCCTGTGACAATCCTGTGAATAGGCTGTTAGTTGAACTCGAGTACCTTTTAGCGTATTTCCCCTATAGGGAAGAAGCTATTACCGTAGGTCTCATGGTAAGACTTAAGCCCGAGACCATGATAACTTTTCATTTTGAGGTCCCCAGATGCCAAAAACACCATTCGTTCAAATTTTTATATATGCATATATATATATATATATATATATATATATATATATATGTGTGTGTGTGTGTGTGTGTGCCCGTAAGCACGATAACTCTCGTAAAAAAGGTCCAATCTTAATGAAATTTGGTACAAATGTGTAAAGTACCATTTATTTGAACGAGTTTGAAAACCAGATGAATCGCACCATCCGAAGGGGGATTTTGGGGAGTTTTGTACCCCAAAAATGTGTTTTTTTGGGGTTTTCACATGTAATTTTAATTTAAATCAAATTTGAATTAATACCATTGAATTCAACATAAAAAAACAAACAATTTGGTATTTTGATCATTGCTCTACGTCAATTGGTTACCGAGATATTGAAAGTGCTAAACACAGTACGTTGTCTAATGTTATTCTTATGGAGAAAAAGAAAAATTGTATATCTCGCTTATTTATGAATATAAACTGGCAAAATTTGGTATATGGCTTGATCTGGTTGTGGTTTATTGTTGTTTGCACAAAAAAACAATTTTTCGCCAATGTTTCCCCATACAGCACACCAAGTCTAAAACACGTTTAATAGTCGTTTAAAACAGCTAAAAATTATACGACTAATTAATAACCACATAAGTGACGTTTTCGAGACGTGCCTGGTTATACGTCTTCGCTAGCCACGTTTAGGAGATGACAAGACTGAAACCATTTTAAGACGAGCTTATAGAAGATGTTTTCAAGACATGCTCCATTGGGATTGTTAAATTTAAGTTCAAAAATGAGAAGGTCTTAGTTTTTTCAATCACTACAAAAATGCACTATTTTAATCCAGATTTAAAATCTCACTTCATCTTCTTTATTTTAATTTTACAAGGGAAGTCTTCAAAACATCTCTAAAAGGTTTATTGTTTACCACAGTAATTCGTGTTAAAGACGTCTAAAATGCATAACCGATTTTGAAATAAAACGTCTGTGGCCGATTTAAGATGGACTTGGAAAAATATACTGTCAATATGAGGTTAAAGTCTTAAAATGAAATCGAATTAGATTTGTATTAATTCTAGGTTTCAAAAATTGTTCACTAAATAAGTCCAGAATTAATTTAAGTTTTTGTTTTATTTGCATTAATACTTATATTTACCGATAAATAAAAATTAAATCACTCATTATCACCTACTAAAACGTCCTAAAGGTAAGTAATACAAAAAAGCTAGTGGTTTAATTTTAATTGATGAGTAATTAATTCAAAGTATTATTTGTCGATTATAAGATTAATAAAACACGTCCACAAAATGTTATCGAATCTAATGTAGGTGACGGAGTGTAGATGTCAAGATTGCGTCTTAAGGCTGTCCCACACTTCTCGCTGAACAGGCCCAAACATTCAGCCTATACACAAAAGAATGCTCTACGTCAATCACTATGTATTTGTATATTAAATTCAGACGTCTATTCTGTTGAATTTAAAATGTATAAAACAAGTCTACAAAATGTTAACGAACCTAATGTCGACGACGGATTGTAGATGTCAAGATTGCGTCTTAGATACACATAACATGCTCAATGTCAATCATTGTATTTACTGTATTTTTATAATTTTTTAAAATAAACTCTGAGAAGGTTACCCGACTTCACTTATTCGACGTAGGGACTAAAACAGTAAATATTCTTTTACTGTCTACATTGTTTATATTTTTCGTCATTGATTAGAGATGTCAAGCTAGTAACATTTGTTAACATACATAAAGGGTTGACACTGCTACATCAAATGCATTGCATTTACCAAATGTATGTATTTGTTTTTAGAGCCACATTGAACAAACTATTGTAAATAAATCGTAGAACTGTCGAAGATATTAACATTCATGGGTCATTCTATAGCGATAACAATTTTAAAAGGTGACCAGTGAGAATCATACATCTGATTGTAAGTGTACGTATGCCTTCAAGCGTCTCAGATAGATGCCAGACCTACAAATATTTGGAAAAGCATTCATTTTAAAATGACTTTTAAATAATGTTAATGTATGTGTTAATGTTATTTAAGAATTCATTGCGGACATTTTTTATAATTTCTTAAATAACATCAACTCCCCATCACTAACAACGATTTAAACAAATAAATGAAGTTAGTGTTTACGAAATACAATGACCTTGGTTTATCAGCTGTGTAAAACAATGTTAAAAATGATCAAAACTGTTGATTAAATTTGAATAAAAGCAAATATATATATATATTGTTCATTAAAATTTATAATAAACATTGATTTAAGGTCTATAGATAAGACAGCAGCAGACGCTGCTTATTTCTGCTTACTTCTATCAGACCTCAGTCCGGCCATCCTGCCTCACTCACAAATAAGTCGCTCAGTGTCTTTCAATTGCTTGTGAAGTCCTTTCCTGTTCTTCAATTGATTTAAGTTACAATACGAAGTCTAGGAATGTCGTGGCCGACAATCTTAAATCTGGATATAAGCAGACCTGGGCAGAGAATGCCGCTGCTCTCTCTATAAGCCCCGGGGCCGGATTTAAGCTTAGGCTACATAGGCACGCGCCTAGAGGCCCGCAACACAAATGGGGCCCGCACCACAAAAAGGCCATCAACTTTGACCTGGACGGCCAAGGCCACTGGTTGAGCTTAGGGGCGAGGCCCACAGCTCCTAAATTCGGCCATGAAGCCTTGTTACAAATAATTTACTTCATTAAATTTTACTTCAATGCTTTACTTTGATTCCTATGAGCATAGACTAAGTACATCCATTCTTATTCCTTGTCAACAACTCTTGCATTTTATCATTTAAATATAAATAAAGTTTGGTTTTAGCATAGATTAAACATACTCCTTATCTCTTATAAGGAGTATGTTTAATCTATGGTTTTAGTAATCGAAATACAAATATATTCCTCTATATTATTGTTGAAAAGAATTTTTTTTTCATAAATTGGTTTATTGTTAAACTTTGATAAACGCCTTTGATTGCGCCATATCAATTATTTTGTTGTTTAGCCATTAATTAATTATTCTTTTGAATGTTAATAATATTTGTTAACAATAAAACACCTAAGATTTCAGCAAGTAATCATTATTGTTACGGTTTTACTCTTTGACTTCTCAAGTTGTGCCCAACATTTTCGGTACTCTATGCCAAATCACAAATGAAATGTCAAGTCAAATTTGAACAAAAAATAACAAAGAAAAGAAGTTAACGGATCAACTTAACTGTCTAACCGATTGCCATTACCTAGCTTCGTAAATTATGTCAAAGTAAATTAAATTATCTCGTAAATTTAATACAAAGTGTAATATAAATAGACTGTGATTAATTAGTGTTGTAACTATAAGTTACTTGTTAGAAGATTTCAAGCTTCCCACCGAGACAATTGCTAAATGAAGGTGAGTACCTCTGGATACTTTTTAACTGGTAAGCTTATTTTTTGCGAAGTTTTTTCTTTGTGAGTAAAAAGTATTCATATATATATATATAATATAAACTGATTATTTAAATTACTAAGCCAACAATGAAAACCTTTCTTCAAGCTAACCCTTCCTCATAGTTGGCCCACCTATATAGGTACCGGTAACTTAGGTAGTGATTCTTCAAGACATAGTTTAACCGATCATGGGGTTTCGCGTAGGTTAAATAAATGCAGTGTATTAATAGGGCCTAGTGTTAACCCCTAAAAGGGTTGCTATTCATGGTACTTACATATTATCTGGAGTATCTACTATTTGTACAATGTGCTGCGGTGGATAGGTTAGGTTAGTGTACTTGTATTGCTTGAGTTTCGCTTGTTCCATTCCCATAAATAAAACTTAGGTCACCAAACTCCCTCCTCTTTGGTTGCTCAGTGTCAGGCAGCAATGAACTCAGTTGTCTCGTCTTTCACACCAGTGATTCCGGCTTGCTTGATTTATTGCTTTAAACACCCTTGTTGATTAGGGCCTAATAAGTTTTTAGAGTGCAACTGGTATGATGCATCCACCAACTTACTTGGAGGCGACATACCGGTATCGATATATTATTCTATAGCCTAATCAATAACAGTATTTCGAAGATCAACTGTCAATTTCTCTTACAATTAACTTATGGATAGTTGCACCGTTATTAGGTAGGCCTACGGGTACAGTTTCATAAGCGGCCACCAACTAATCAGATGCTATATATCGATATTAAACATTCGATATATAGAATCTCATTTTAAATTGATCTCTAACCTAAATAACACAAACACCCAAACATTCGAGTCCTCATGGCGTATGTTGAAACGGTCTCTGAAAACTGGGATTAAGAGCAATGATGTCAGTTACACATACATTTTAATGAAACATTTATCAAGTAACAAAGCAAATGAAATGAAATAATATTTTAAAATGCAACAAATAGGCTAATAAAGAAACGTATAACCAAGTAAAAACTTAGGTATATTTGCTTAGGCCTAACTTATATTTACTTAGTTTATTCCATTGTGGAATTAGTTTATTCAATCCATGTAAGCAGCCCATAAAGTTTACAAACCCTTGTAAAGATAATTTAAGTTTTAGCTGAGTATACGTTTCTTTATTATTCATTCATTAGTTTAATTGTAGTTTTCGTTCGTTTTTTATTTGTTAAATGTTTCATTAAAATATATTTGTAACTGGCATTGCATATTTTTATTGACGATTCACAAGTTGTTGATTTTAGATTAGGTACGGTATAACATTAATATAAATAAAGTGTAAAATAATTTTCTATAGGTACTGTTAAAATGCAATTCAAAATATCTAGTGTTCTGATTCGATATATCGAATGTTTAAGATTGATATATCGCATCCGATTAGTTAGTGGCCGCTTATGAAACTGTACCCAGGCCTACTGTACCTAACTTAATAAATTGCAATGTTGCTTCGTTTAGGTACGGTACTGTAACTTAATAGTATGCAAGGTGTAGAATTTGGTAAAAATGTATTTAAAAAATCTAAAAAATAGGCTAAAGGTAACTTAATAACATTATTAAACAGAACTTAAGTTACTAGTTAATATCAAAATATATGTTTTACGTATTTAAACACTTCTTATTGTGTTGAAAATAATTACAAAATGAATTTATATTACCGTGGGTGGTTTTTACCAAGAAAACCACTATGACTGTGCCATTCAAATGAATACTTTTAATCATTACACTTCAATACAATAACTGAATTTGGTTTCTGTTGACAAAAGTGTAACTGTAACACTAACGTTACTAAGCCAAATAGATGCGAAAAGTCAGTCCAGAGCATACTCTAACCAGACGCCAAGCACCGTGCCCCGAGATGTACCAAGGCCTACATTAAAAGTTGTACCTTTTCATCAGCCATAACATATACAAATAGAAATATAAAATCAATTTATAGGCCAGTGCTAAGTTCCTGTACAAGTAAGCAGTTGAAAGGCCTATTTTGGTTGTCAAATATAGAAGTCATTGGAGTAACCAGTACATGGTTATTATGCTTTCATTTCAATTACAGATATAGTTAGTACTGTATAGTACAAGTAGTATAGTACAACTTATACTAGTTAGTAGTTTAACTAGGCCCTATTACTAACTTAGGGCTATTAGTTATTGTTTAAACTATATGGTGGCTTCGATGGGATATTTTCAATAGGTATTTTAAGGTTAGCAATTTATTTTTGTATCCCCATGTATTACTATTTACTTGGTTTAGGTACCGGTACCCAGGACTGGGTATTTACTACTCTGATGGTGTTTTGGAGTGTTTAATAAATTAAAAATGTTGTATGAAAAGAATTGAAATTCAATTGCATTGTGATTTTGTTCTGTATTTGTCCAACCATAAAATTAGGCCCTCCATATTTTTAAATTTTTAAAGAATGTCTCATATTTAACCAGTTACTTCATAGTTTGGCGGTGGTGGGGGTTTTTACGCTTGACAGGGCTTTTTATAAAAGTTTCCATTTTATTATTTATTTATTGATAAAATTATAAATATACGTACCCTAGTAAATAAAATTTCCCCAAATGTTATAGCCTACATTAATAGCAAGGGTAGTAAGAGTAGATGTGAATTACATTGGCGCTTTTACGTAAAATATCATAAATACTCAATATACCGTACCCGGGTATTTATGAATTTTGGGTATTTACCCCGAGCTTTAAATTCCCGGGTATTTTATATCACTATGTACGAGGTATGTTTTTAAAGTAATTACCGTTTTTTAATCCTGCCGTTGTAGTGCTGCGTTTGGCATTTCTGAATGCTGCGCTGTGTACCTGCCTCTAATGGCAGGCCTAGGACTACACTACGGAAAAATTTACCAGATTTTCATCCGTTTGTGAGCATTCAAAATGGCGCCGCCGATTGAGGTCCCCGCCAACTATGAAGTCGCCCTGCGATTCAATTTCTAAGTGTTAACAGTGTGAAAGATGCTGGAATTCATCGGCAGATTAGTGAAGTGTATTGAAAAACAAAAGCACTAGCACGCAAATGGGTTAGAACATTTGAAGATGGCCACATGAATGTTCATGACGTGGAACGAAGTGGGTGACCCTCTGTCATTTGCTTAAAATTGATCAAAACGTGAGAGAAAACAGACGGTTTAAGATTTTATCGCTATCTTATGAGTTTTATTTAGCGTTCAGAAGTGTCTTGTAATTGTGTTACCGAATGCCTAGTTTATAGAAAGTTGTGCTCACACTTCAAAAATGTTGACTGATGTGTACAAAACCAAACGTTTGAGGAGTGCGTTCACTTCTCTTGAGCGGTACAAGGAGGAAGGTGATGGTTTTTTAAGCCAATTTGTCACAGGTTTCGAATCACTTCTTGACGCTTGAGGTGTCAAACACTTTGCTATAGACTTTCCTAATCTCCTGATGAATTTCAGCCGCTTTCATACCGTTATGACTTATAAATAAAATTGCGGCACGACATCACAATCTGCGGGGACCTCAATCAGCGGCACCATTTTGAATGCTCACAAACAGATGAAAATCCAGTTGATTTTTAACCGTAGTTGCGTCCTAGTCTTGCCAATAGATGCAGGTACACAGCGCAGCATGCAGGAGTGCCAGTTGCAACGACGGAATTCAAAAATGGTACTTACTTTAAAAACATGCCTCGTATTTAAATGTTTGAACAGGTTTTTTTTGTATTGAGATTTTTGAGTTTCTTTATCCCCACATTGGTATTTTACTGTCAGTGCACTAGGCAGTTCTAAGTACTCAGTATAATGAGTACCGTACTTGTATACACTTAAAGAGTACATTTATGTACTTAACTGCAGTACCTATCATTGGATTTAAATTAATTTCTAAGCTTTCATTATAATTTGTTTAAGTACCTAATTTTTAAATGACTAGACTATTTTAACTGATTAGGCCCTCATTGTTTTCATGTTGCTGCCAACCAAGATTGAAAAGAGACAGCCTGCTCTGCAGAATGGGAGCCCAACACCTAACCAGACTTCAGACCTATGGGAGATGGTCACTCGTAGCTCACAGCTCATCAAAGATTAGAAGGTAAAATTAAAATAATACTTTGGCCTAGGTCAAGACATTAAACTTTTAGACATTTTTTTGTTCAGCCTCTTGCTAATAAGACTTGGCATATTGCAATCCTATTCAAATCATAACTTAAATAAAATTAAAAAGTGGATTTATCTTTAAACTATGTATATGTAGCATTGACAAGCGTCAGGTTTTGTTACCGAGTCAGTACCAAGCTAAAGAAGTAATAATTATAATGATTTACTTGCACCTCGGATTATTTGGACCTGAATCTTCCGGATCACGGATTAACCGGACAAGGTTTTCCGAGATAAAGAAACTGAAAATTACAGTCAAAATTTTATTTTCCCGGCCGATTTAAAAAATCCATATAACAAAAAATTTAACTTCCAACTTAAGAGACTAAGCCTCCCGCATACGTGTAACATATTCCCATTATGTAAGCTTTAAACCAATTCACTGAATGGGCGTGGCAAGCCATTTACCAACAGAGTAACAGTTACATGCATACGTTTCGTCGGTCCGCTGCATTTAGCCCCACAGTAAAAACCAGCTGCATCCCGTATACGTGACCCTGGTCTATTGTAAGGTTTTTTTAACATTGTGTCACGTGTATGTGGGACAGTCGGTAGCCGACGTTTTAATAAAAAACATCGCTTACAATAAAAATGTAAATTTACAGGGAGCATTAATTTGACATATGAATCAAGTTTTTTTCGTGATAAATAAATGAGATATTGCTCATTCTGTTTAACATTGGTTTTATGAAGCGTAAATCCAATACTGCCACCGTTTCCAACTTAAACCTACTTAGGCTTAGAAGATCTTACACTCACAAATTATAGGCTTACACTTTATTAACCATCATTATAGTCATTATAGTATAACCGTTAGTAGGCACTGTCATCGAGAATGGTATATCCATATTCTACCTGTTTAGGAATAACTATAATTTATTTGGCAGCTCTAGAAATCAATTAGAATGTTTTTTAATTGCCTGATTAGGTGAGCAAATAGAGTAAATCAAATTAGATTTTTAAATGTCCTTTTAATAATTTATGATAAACTATTAGAATGTACCCGTTCTTCGCTCAGGTTAGAAAGGTTGAGAGCTTGAAACAGCTGTTCTTGCTTCTGCTCTTTAAGCTGCCAAATGGAAGTATCCACAGCTGTTCGCATTACAGTTTCTGAATGTTTACTTTCTTCTGAGATGTAAACTTTGAAATTTTTTTCACGGGGCGTAGCCTGAGGGGATTTTAAGGAAGTGAATAGGCCTGTGTGTTGCACAGGTTCAAGATCTACCCTTTTGTAAAGTTTCAGCCCAGTCAGTTCAGTAGTTTTTGTGTTTACCCGAAACAGCAGACAGACAGACATACAGAAACCACCTTTTTATAATATTTTAGATAAATCGTTACACATTTTAAATGATGGTATATAAAAAGATTTTACTTTAATTTGGTTTAAATTCAGACTAATAGTATAAAAAAATATTTTATTTAGTATAAAAACTCACTAATAGTCAAAAGAATTCCATTTTTGATTGAAATAGAAGGAGCTAGAAAATACCCCCGTCGCAGTAAACCTGCGTACTAAGCAAATTTCCAATGCATACATAAATGTCTTGATACTACATAACGCCACTTACCAAGTTTTGTAAAAATATACTCACAAATAAGCGATACGTGCAGTTTAAATTATTCTCCATAAGAATATCATGGGGGCTGGGTACGCAGGTTTGCTGCTACGGGAACTTTTGGCAACAATTTTTTTTTAGCAAATATCAATAGACCACAACCAGATTAAGCCATACTGTACCAAGTTTCGTCAGTACTGTATACGTTGGGAGATATAACAATTTTATTATTCTTTATAAGACTAGACAACGTAGGCTACTGTGTTAAGCACTTTCAGTATCTCGGTAACAAATTGACATAGAGCAATGATCAAAACACCAAATTGTGTGTGTTTTTTAAGCTTAATCCAATGGTGCAAACTAAAATTTGACTACTTAACAAAATATATGTGAAAAATTCAAAAAACACATTTTTGGGTTACAAAACCCCCCCAAAATACCCCTTGGGATAGTGTAATCGGCTGGTTTTCGAACTAGTAAATGTTGTTTTACACGTTTATACCAAATTTCATCAAAGTCGGACCCAAAAGTCGGACTTTTTACGAGAGTTATCGCACCCATTGACACATTTATATAAATACAGTTTTAAACGAATGGTGTTTTTGGCATCTGGGGATCTCAAAACGAAAAGTTATCATGATCCCGGGCCTAGGTCTTACCATGCCGACTACAGTAATAGCTTCCTCCCTACAGGATAAATTCGCTAAAAACGTATACTTGCATGCATTTTGTACATAATTGATTATTTATTTTTGTAACTATATTTCCCTACATTTGTTACATACCTTATGTGTTTGTTACAGATTTTGGTGCACATCAACTTCTAGAATGCGCCAGCCATTACAAGCCATCACAGACACCATCATAATTTAAAATTTGTTACAATTTTAATAATATTAATTTTTTACTTAAATATACAAAAGTAGACATGCATTTTGTATTTTATTTAACCAAAACAGTCATGGTTCTAATATTTCATTAGGAGTAAAAAATTATGAAGAATGTAAAGTAATTATTGTTTATTTGTTTTAAACATTTACAAATAATTGAACAAAAGTAAGGCCTAATTTTTGTGGATAAAAATAATCAATAACAATTTTGTTATGGCTTCGTATCATAAAATATGTTTCCTGTAATTTATTAGTAAATTTTGACTATTATTTGTGTTGTTATAAATGATAATTTTGTTTTTTCTTTATGATTTAAAGTTCAAAGAAAATGTGTTTTTTTTTCAAATTCAGTTACAAAATATTCAACCGATTTTCAATTTAGTACAATATTTTATTTGATGACGTAGACTTCTTAAGAATATCTCAAAGTGGTCACGTTTTATACATCATAGACATTTATTAAACATCTTTAGGTATTCTTTACATGAGTATACAGTGTTTGTAGGCCTCTTAAGAATGTCTGAAAGTGGTCACAGTTTATATATTTTAGACATATTAAACATCTTCTAGAATTCTTTAAAAATACTTAATTTAAACGTCTTATAAGAGACTTCCTTAGACATCTTGGAGACATAATTTCAGTGGAGATTTTACGTTGTTTATTAAAATCGATGGTATTGGGAGGTTTAGAACTAGTATAAAAAAATACCTTGAGGTATTAAAATAGCTTGAAGATGGATAAAATGTATCTTAGAACCATCTTCTTAGACCTATTTTAAACGTCTTCTAGCGGAGGGAAGTCTACGAAACTTTTAGTATAATTTACGTATAATTGACGTAAAACCTGGTCTCTTGAGACGTCTTAAAAAAGTGTAAGCATGCTCATTGTGACCTTTTTTAAACATCTTCAAGAGGAGAGTGTGCTATATGGGTCCTGTAGCAGCAAACCTAGGTACTTGGTCCCCATGTTATTCTTATGGAAAATACTTAAAATGTTATATATCGCTTATTTATAAATGTATATGGATGAAACTTGGTATGTGTCTTCACTAAGATGAGTTCTATTGATATTTGCATAAAACCCATTATTTTGTGTGCCTTGTTGCAGCAAACCTGCGTACTCATCCCCAATGTTATTCTTATGGAGAATAATTAATATTTTAAATATCGCTTGTTTGTGAATACATTTCTTATGAATCCTGTTAAGTGTTTTAATGTTTTATGTTATATATTCATTGGAAATTCGCTGAGTATGCAGGTTTGCTGCGACGGGGGTATTTTTACATGCACTGGCTTTTTATCGTATTACCCATGTTTGCCAAAAAAAGTATAGTTACATACATACATACATGATGTCTCCGTCCGTAGTCCTTAGCGGCGAGGAATTGGATAGGTCAGGTTTATCCTAGCAAAGGATAACTTAGCCTTCGGGTACTTAATCTACGTTGTTACCATTGAGGTAACTATCAATGTTATAAAAGTTTCACTCCACCAGATATTTTTTTACTTCTGATTTTAATTTTGAAATTTTTTGAATCCCAAGTAATTTTTCTTGTAAGGCCTGAATCAATTTCAATCCAATGTAATTGGGCTTATGTTCGAAGGCGGTTAGTCTATGTTGAACTGCATGTTTTACTTTTTTTCGGGTATTACAAGCATGGTCTGTGAAAATTGGCGTTATATTCTGAGTTTTTATGTAGCAAACTGATTCAAAGATGAAAAGAGAGGGAACTGTGAGAAGGCCAAGTTGTCTGAAAGCATCTCTACAGCTGTTCTGGTGCGACATGCCTAAAATCGTTCTAACTGATTTTTTTTGCCAGACAAAGATTTGATCAAGGTTTTCCATTCAGCACCCCACAAGATGATTGAATATGTAATGTGTTGCTCCAAAATATTTTTTTTAATTCGCCAATATCTTGAGAATAAATAACGATTTTCAAAAATGGATTGTGGCATTGTGTTCATTGTAAAATATTTCTTCTATAAGATGGGTCACAACCCCACCTTTACATTTAAAAATAAATAGCTTAATCCAATATGGCGGATCAAAGATGGCGGCCAAAAATATTAACTAAGTCAATATCAAGTATAAGATGGTGAACAATGACCAGGGGCGGTCCGGAGTCGATATCTTAAGAAATGTAGAACAAAGTAGGTGGGGGGGACACATTTAAAACTCACCCTGTATAACAAGTCTTATGTAAAAAAAAACTACGAAATTGGTTAGGCTGTACAGATATCTTCCGGTTTTCTAATAATATAATGTTTATAAGGAATACTGAAATAAACCCATCAACATTTATGTGTATACAAAATAGACGGACGTTTTGCTTATGCATATTTTACACGGAACAGATTTTTATTAACAGGATTACTGAAGGGTGTGAACTTTAAGAGTTTTTCTGAAGGTATGTGTTAGAAAAAGAAACTAGGTGTAAACTTCAATAAATTCTACCAATATAGAACACATAACTATGAAGAGTATAACAAGAAACAAAACCTTCACCTTAAGTTAACATTACAAATCTAAATGTGACTACATTCTTTTAAATACCACAAATTGTGTAGTGTAAAGTATAAAAGTGCAGTATGGAATAACATGCCATATAAAAGGATGCAAAAGTGTTATCAGCACCAGAGTGGTATAGGGAGTCCTTCCGTTTCCGGGCTGATATCCAACGTCACTTCCGCTGATAGCTTTATAACCCTTTTTTGTTTTACAAATCACATGAACTTCCACCATATTTTTGAATGAATCAAAATCCTTTTTTTATGACTTTAGGACAATGGTGAAGTATTTTAAACGTTCAGGCTGTTGTATGCTGTCCTTCTTTTATTAATTATTTTATAAGGTCACACAATTAAAACACTCCAATTTGCAGTAACTTTAGTTTAATAAATAAAATTAAACCAGCTTGAAAGACAAGTACATTTCATGTTCATCGTCAAATTAAGAAGAAAGAGTATTTTTTATAGAAACCTAAACTTAAAAACATGTTGCCAACTTGAACAACTATAAAATTAAATTACTTACGATACTTCCTTCTAAGGAAAAATCAAATTTACATTTATTATAAAGGCTAATAATAACATGATTGATAGAAATCAAATAAAAAATATATTTTGTATACTTATGGTTACCATTTCCGCAATAAAAAATTTTTTTTTTATTTGATCTCAAAAAAGTAAATTATTACTACTTTCGTAAATAAGTACATTATTTACGAAAGTAGTAATAATCTATATATTTAAACAAATAACTAAAAATACCTCCGTCAGAGCAAACATGCTTACTCAGCAAATTTTCAATGCATACATATGGGTCTCACCACGACCTAGAGCCACTTCACGAAAATAAATTCATTAATAAGTGATATAAAGCATTTTATTTATTCTCCATAATAATATCATTAGGGCTGAGTACGCAGGTTTGCTGCAACAAGGAAGATAAGAAATGTGTTTTTTGCAATTATCAGTATAACTCAACCAGCTGAAGCTACATACCAAGTGTTATTAATGTAGGTTCATAACTAAGGGAGATATACAACTTTACTTATTCTCCATATGAATAACATGGGGGCCGAGTATGCAGGTTTGCTGTTACCGGATAAATCGACAAAAACTTCTTTTTACAAATATCAATATACCACAACTATTTGAAGCTACAAATCAAGTTTCATCACTATACATTCATAAATAATCGAGATATCAAATTTTATTTATACTCCGTAAGGGTAACATTGGACAACGTACTGTGTTTAGCACTTTGAATATATCTGCGGTTAGACGTAGAGCAACGATTAAAACACCAAAATTATTGTTTTGTAGGGGAAAAAATATCAGTAGGAAGAAATGTAAAGTTTTTAGTAAAATTATCTGAGGAAAATATAAAAACCTTATTCCTATAAGATTAACATGGGACATTTTTTGGACGCAATTTTTTACTTTTCTCTACAACCACTTAACCTAGCTTAATGATGCAAAGTACTAAATAATTTTTTATTTTAATCTTTATAAAATGGCTATAACAAAAAACGAGTGTTTTTTTTATTGTTAGGGTAATAATTAAAAAAAGTTTTTTTTTATTCTAAACCCCATAAAACCCCCTTCCCATACTCCGATCGTTCTGGTTTTCGATCTTAAAGTTGTTCTCCACATTAATGTTAAGTTTCATAAAAATCGGGCGTTTCTTTCAAAATTTATCGAGGTAACGGACACATATATATGTATATAAATACATATATATATATATATATATATATATATATAAATTTGAACGAATAGTGTTTTTGGCATCTGGGGACCTCAAAACAAAAAGTTATGATGGTTTTGGGCTTAAGTCTTACCATGCCACCTACGTTAATAGCTTCTTACCTAAAGGGGAAATTCGCCAATAAAAGTATACAATGTGCCTCCCATTTCTCGCTTATTGATATTGTAATCTCATTTATCTAGAGTTTCCCTTTTTACCTTTTCCCCCAGTATATGGAGAAAGTATTTTTTCGTCAACATTTTTGAATTTTAGTTGTTAGTGGAAATATTCGTTTTGGTGCTCCCTGAATCCAAAAAAGTGATTTTACGTGATGTCTGTGTGTCTGTGTGTCCCTGAAGACAGCTCAGTTTGTCTGTCTGTATGGATGTGTACAGAGCTAGAACCCTAACCAATGGGTCGATCTTTACGAAATTTTGTATGTATATAATCAACGATATCTCCAGGTGTTTGTTTTAATTTTTGATTTTTAATGGTAATTATCCCCCAAAAACTGCCAAAAATCATGAAAAATCAAATTTCTTAAAGTCGGCTCTAATGACTTTCATTAAATTTGAGTGGTTTGTAGAAATTAAGGTTTTAAATAAAATGAAACCACCCAAATTTCTGGAAAAATTCGGGTTCAGAAATTACAGGACTTAAAACATCAAAAATTAAGTTTTTTTTTATCTTTTATAAAAAAAACATAAATTTTGAAAAATATTACTATTCCCCATTAAAAAGAGCTCAAAGAGCTAAATAATTTAGTATTTTGATTTACTATTTTACGATTGCTAGTTGCGGAGAAATCTCAAATTTTCTTTTTTCGGTAAACGCAGTACGTTTTCCAATGTTATTCTTATGAGGAATACAAAAAATACTATTTCCCTCTTATTTACTGATCAGTATCATTACAATTTGATATGCAGGTCAAGTTGACATTGAATCACAGAGGATGTTAGAAATATGTTGCCACTTAACCCTGGGGAGGGGGTGAGGGGGCATTCCCTCTTTTAACCTCTGTGTGTAGCAAAGGATTGACTCCATAAAAGGGATTTTAGTGGATATTTTTGAAAACAACTAATTTAGAAGATTTTCTGTATATTCAACCGTACTTTATATTCTATTTTTAGTAAATAAAAAGTAATCATTTTCATTAAAGTTAGGCTAAAAAGTGAGAGGGAGAAAGTATGTGTCAGTTTCCTTATACCGTTTATTATTTTAGAAATAGACATTATTACACCTTTTAAGGTACCAACTGTTACACCTTTTGTACCTTATAGGCCTTGAATTCAAATGAGCTCTTAATCATACTCTTCTTACAATGTAGCATATTACCATTTGTTAAACATGCTATAGGCCTATTTTATTTTAAGAGATTATGATCCTCTTTTAACTGGTGGTTTAAACTTATTACATTTTACAACTGTAGGCCTCTTAATCATTAATCAAACATCATTCATTACAGTTTTGTTTGCATCAAATCATAATTTTTTCTTACACATCAACCACATAGTTATGTTTCGAACTTGGTTAACATAAATCTTAGGTGAGGTAACACTCTTATTAGATAGGCTTGCAAAAATCATATCAACAACTTCTTAACATACTTTAATCAGATTTTCATTAGACTTCAATCTTACTACTTACAAGATACACACTGAATACCTTATTCATCAATGTTTTGTTCAACTAAATCATTAAACCTGCTAGGCTTTTTAACTTGCCTACCGTACCGGCTGGCATAAACCGGCGATTTAATAATTTGATCATCCAGAGTATCTTCACCTCTAGGGGATGTTTGTACTGATCTGTACGCAGCAGGTGTACCTACTGCTGTTGTAGGCCTGTTGTTGGCAGACCTGGCTATAAGACTTAAATTTTTCCTTTGCCTGTCTTTACATGGAGACTTTACAAAATCACTTACAGCGTCATGAGAAAAATCATAAATTGGAGTACCTAATATAACTAGGCCTAAGGTGAAAACTGTTGCGCTGTACAACTATGTTACTCCGAGCGAGTCGAACAATATATGAACTAGGGGTTTAGGAAAACCATACAATTTTCATTATTTCCCATATTTTCTTGTGAACATTATAAACGTAAACATTTTTCAACAAGCTAAAGGTAAGTCTAGGACGACAATTATTATTAGAATAATTTGCTGATGATACACACTCTTTATCTTTCAAAGCTTTAACCACTGGCGAACTTTGGGCTTTAACACATTTGCTGAAACTGACAACTTATATCTTAATCTTCTACACATAAACAACTGTGCAGGCGACATACCTGAGATAACCGGTGTTTTTCGAGAATCCAAAAGTACAATATTAAAGTCAGACTTTTCTTCAAATTACTTTTTAAGCACTTTCTTCACTGTTTGGTTGGTCCTCTGAATTTGGCCATTGGACCGGGGATACAACGGAATAGTATTTACATCTTCAAAATTCCATTCTCGAGCAAAAAAATTAACCTTATTTTGTTACAATTATTTTACAAAAAGGTTCTGAATTCCCCACTTCTGTAATAACGTGCATTGTCTGACACTGTTTCTTTGCACAATTAAAGATATTTGAAAATGCAATTCCTAAATACTTGTTGGTGAATTTCCTTTGGAAAGTGAACTATTAGCATGACCCGCACGGTGAAACCTAAGCCCGGAACCACCATAGAAGTTCCTAACGTGACCCCCTGAACACGTTTTGGGGGATCGTTCAACATTTATATATATATGTATATGTATGTTTATTTATATGTATGTGTTTGCACTCTAGAAGTCGCATGTTTTGTCCGATTAACTTCAAATTTGGTATGGTTGTTCCTTTCTGTAATCAGTTGGACAAGTTCGTTGGGAAAAACAATCGGAAAACTCTAAACCCTTTTTTTGGGATTAATCTTTCAAATTTTGAGTTTTTGGGCCCAAAAAGGGTCGGAAAAGCCCCGGATGTAACATTAATACATGTACAAAGATGGGACTCAGTTAGGCGAAAGTATTAAGCCCTCTCTCATCATTCTAGCATAAATATTTACGGAGTTATTAAAGAAAATGTGTTTCGACTAAACACAGTACGTTGTCTTATGGGGGTTTTACACTAGAAAAGCCTGTTATTCCTTTGATAGAGTCCTTTTATCATCCCCAGCAACCTCACGCCTACTTTCAAGCTGACTGGACCTTCTCCTAACATTATAATGAGCAAAATTATATTCCCAGCTTTGCATTTAAATGAAACCTGGAGCATTAGAACAGCCAAAAATTCAATGATTTCAGATTTCTATAAAAATTTGAATTCATGTATGTTTTTACACTGATTTTGAGTTTTAAAAGTTGTTATGTGGAAATTCACTTCCCTCACGTCAGCGTGCTGCGTGCGAACTCGTTTAATGTTCTGTGAGGTTGCCCTTCTTATGGCATTCACCCATACATACTTTGTACAATGGTCAACAGCAATCATTAAGTAACAGTTTCCACTTACCAAGTGGTTTATCGGCCCCATCAGGTCGGTGTATATTCTGTCCATGGGCTTATCACTTGTGTCACTGATTAGCGGGCCGTGCAGGTAACGAGCGTGTGCTTTGGTGCTATAAAACTCTTAATCCTCTCACGGATGTATTGCGCCAGTTTGGGGTAGTAGAAGTGCTGTGTTGCTGACCTTAGGGTGTCTTGTAGGCACCCTGGTAACAACCAGTGAGCTCCTCATAGAAATATTTGTACACCATCTCCAGTAGTGATTCGGGCAGGTACACCTTTCTGGAATTATTGCTGGAACTCACATAACACCATACACTACCTCGCATGACATAGTTTCTTTTGTTTGAGCAATTTTGTGTACTCTCAATCAACTTTAAAAGTTCTGGATCCTATTTTTGCATTTCACCAGTGCCACTATAGGCTACAGGAACATTATTTAAATTGCACACTACTTCCGGATCTGAAATATTATTTCTAATATTATTTAAAGTCTTATTTACAGATAATCTATTACCACATTTACCTTTTATTAAAATATTTACATTCTCAGACGAGTCCATTTCTTTGTCAAAATGTCGAGATTGAAAATCTGCCACATGATTATCTTTACCTGGAATGTGTTTTATTGTGAATGAGAGTGACAACAAAACTTCCATCCATCTTACAATCTTATTCAGCTTTCGGAAGTGTGACAACAGCCACGAATTAGCCGAGTTGTCTATAAGTAACTCAAATCGTTGGCACTCTAAATACTTTCTGAATTTATTTATTGAATAAACAAATGGCAAACATTCCTTTTCATAGGCGTTTAAACATTTCTCGGCATCAGAATTTTTTTTAGAATAATATGCGACAGGTTTCTCCACTCCATTCACTATCTAGGAAAATAAACTTTCGGCCGCATTATCGCTCGCATTACAGGTCAGAATAAACTGCTTAGTAAAATCCGGAATTTGTAGTACAGGAGCCTCAGTTAAAGCTTGTTTTAATTTAATACAAATTTCCTCACGTTGCTCAGTCAAAATAAATTTAGTATTTTTGTGCCTTAATTCATTTATCGGTGCGCAGATTTCACCAAAATTATCAATGAACGAGCTTAAATAAGACAACATTCCCACAAATCGTGACACCTCTTTGGCATTCCTAGGCCTAGTACAATTTTTAATTGCAACGGTAGGGTCTGGATCGATTTTCCCTTCATGTTGACTGATAATGAATCCCAAAAACAATATTTCTTTGTAAACAAACAACATCTTATATGGTTTAACAGTCAGATTGTGACGCCTCAAACTTTCTAACACTTCCCACACATGTTTTATGTGACTTTCATAATCGGGGGAGTACACTATGATATCATCAATGTAATTTAAACAAAATGTATACTTTATATCATACAAAACATCATTGAGGTATCTTGACAGAATTCATGACCCACTGGCAAGTACAACTGGTATTCACTTAAACTCAAAGGCTCCAAAGGGAGTGCTAAAGACTGTTAAATGCTGAGGTTATTTTTCAATTTTCATCTGGAAAAATTATTGCGTTAAATCGAGCACTGTAAAATATTTTCCACCCTTGAAGTGCACTATCAGTTCTGACATAACACCAATCGGATATGACACAGGTTCTAGCTTTTTATTTAATTCAGCATAATTAACCACAAGTCTATACTGGTCCGTATTTCCCGTTTTTAATAAAAATGCAGGCGAAATCCAACTTGAAATACTTGGCTTGGTTACATCTTGTTGTAATAACACATTTAACTCTTTTCGCATTATTTCACTTTTGGGAGGAGTGAACGGATAATACTGATATTTAACTGGGGTATTACATTTAAGTTTCAAATCAATTTAAAAGCTTATTGCACTTCCAATTTGATCACTAAATGAGTTCTGAAGTCTTTGACCAATTTATTTACATCCGGAATTGCTTCATTGCAACCTATGTTTAGGTTACAAACAGTCTCAATTCTTTTAGCGAATTTTCCCTATAGGGAAGAAGCTATTACCGTAGTCGGCATGGTAAGACCTAGGCCCAGGGCCATGATAACTTTTCATTTTGAGGTCCCCAGGCCCCAAAAACACCATTCGTTTGTAATTGTATGTATACATATATCTATTTTTATATATATATATATATATTTATTTATTTATTTATTTATGTCCGTGAGCACAATAACTCTAGTAAAAATGATCCGATTTTGATTAAATTTGGTCTAAACTTGTAAAGCAACATTTATGACTATAAGTTCGAAAACCAGCCATATCGCTCAATCCGAAGGGGTATTTTGGGGGGTTTTGTACCCCAAAAATGGGTTTTTTGATTTTTACATCTAATTTTTTTAAGTCAAATTTTTAGTTTTCACCATTGGATGTAGCGTAAAAACACACAATTTGGTATGTTGATCATTCCTCTACGTTAGTTGGTTACCAAGATATTGAAAGTGCTAAACACAGTACGTTGTCTAATGTCATTCTTGTGAAGGAAAAGAAACATTTTATATCTCGCTTATTTATGAACGCATACTGACGAAACTTGGTATACGGCTTCATCTGGTTGTGATCTATTGATATTTGCTAAAAAAAGAACAATTTATTTCCAAAGGCTCCCGTAGCAGCAAACCTGCGTACTCAGTCCCATGTTATTCTTATGGAGAATTATTAAATGCTATGTCTCCCTTAATTATGAACATTAATGAATAAAAACTAGTATATGACTTTACCTAGTTGAGTTCTATTGATATAAGCATACAAACCCATTTTTGGTATACGTTGATGCAGCAAACCTGCGTACTCAGCCCCAATGTTATTCTTATGGAGAATAATTAAAATTGTATATATATCGCTTATTTGGGAATATATTTTTATGAAACTTGGTAAGTGGCTTTACGTAGTAATAATACATTTATATCTCCATTGGACATGCGCTGAGTATGCAGGTTTGCTGTGACGCGGGTGTTTTCCTTACTTACTATATTTACAATGTCATGACAGGGTATTTTAACACTTGGCGCAAACCTGAAATAAATATCCTCCTTATACAACACTTCCCACACATGTTTTATGTGACTTTCATAATCGGGGGAGTACACTATGATATCATCAATGTAATTTAAACAAAATGTATACTTTATATCATACAAAACATCATTGAGGTATGTATCTTGACAGAATTCATGACCCACTGGCAAGTACAACTGGTATTCGCTTAAACTCAAAGGCTCCAAAGGGAGTGCTGAAGCCTGTTAAATGCTGAGACATGCTGTTAAATGTTTTCTGGTGTGAATTTGTTATTAATTACACAGTGGCTCTTCTTAATGTATGGTGCACCCAAAATAATATCCCAGACTAAGTTGTTACCAATCTGGAAATTAACTTCCCATATGACAAGTTAAATTTGTATTTTTAACTCACACTGCCCCATTAGTTTTAGCTTATCACTACCTGCACTCTTACAATTGATCTCAGATTCCTTTAGTTGACCTGCTATCTTATCTTCTCTTATAATGTAAAAAACAAATGTAAAATAATCCTATCTTTAATATCAACTCTCTGCTGTTAAAACCAGTGAAAAAAGTATCTCAGTGGATGTAACTTGTTTACAAGTATTTTATTTTAATTATTTCGTAAATATGTATTTATTTAATCGTTAAATAAAGACTTTTGTATATTGTTTCATTTCAAATGCTTGTTATACATAATATCTAAGTTTTTAATAAACACAATTATTTATGTTCAGTGGATAGTTGTTACTTGACAAGTTCTGTTAAAGTTTGAAGCTGAGAAGAGAAAATAATAGGCTCTGTTATAGCCTAAAGCATTGCCGTATTTATTGGACAAAGCGCCTTACCTAATGCTACTTTGATTGTCCCATCAAAAGCTTCGTAAAATCAGCTCTAATATTTACTTTAAAAAAGATTTGTTTAGTTTGGAATGTAGTAGAATTGTATTTTCAATCTTGACACGTTCTAATTATATGTCCGTGATTTATGTCACAAGAGATATCAGTTTATTGCATATGTATAATCAAACCAGTTTCTACAAATAATTTTAATTGCGTAATGGAATTTAGTATTTTTTATAACGGCATAAATGTTAACCTTGTAGTTTATATATATAGAGCTGAAACAAACTGATATATGTTTAAACATTGAATTGATCACATTTATTTACTACTTGGTGCTGGTTTATACGATCTTGGTAATTGGGAAACAGTTTATTGGTGTATTAAATTATTTCATGATAACTGAAAATTTCATTATTGTATGTTATTCTTTTTCAGAGTTTTAACCAAAAAAAAAACAGTTTATGCAAAGCATTTTGTATATTTTTCTGTTAGATATATCGTACTAGCAGGCTTTTATTCCTTCAGCCATAGTTGAAATATGTTAAAACATTATTAAGGCTAGTAAGATCAGAAGAAATCATTCACTAACATAAAGCAAGTCAAAATATAGGACACAATTTTAATATATAGTCTACATATTATAAAGGATTTATTATAACATTTGAGTTTCATACAAATATAACCTCCTGCAGTGGCCAGGTGTTTCAAAATCTGATAGTCGATAACGAAGAATAATTTTACACAAATTATTAATAATATTATATGTAAAATATGGAATGTGTTATGCAAGTCCGGAACAAGTCTTAGCAAAACTTTAACGTGACTTAAACACATAAATAATATACGGTATCAGGAAACTGAGACATACTTTCTCCCTTTTAGCCCAAATTTAATGAATAAATTACTTTTTATTTAATAAATATATAATGGCAAAGCACGGTCGAATGTACAGAAAATCTTGCAAACAAGTTGTTTTCAAAAACATACACCCAAATCCCTACTTTAGAGTCACTACAGAATCCATTGCTACACTCGTGGCTTTAAGAGGGGAAATGCCCCCTAACACCCCCCCTTGGGTTTTTAAGGGGCAACATAATATTTCGAATTTCCTCTGTTGGCCAATGCTAACTTGACAAGCATATCAAGTTTGAATGAAATCGATCAGTAAATAAGAGAGAAATAGTAATTTTTGAATTCCCCATTAGAATAACATTGGACAACGTACTGTGTTTACTGCAAAATGAAAATTTAAATTTTTTCGCAACCAGCAATCGTAGAATCGTAATTCAACATATTAAATTATTTAGTTTTTTGAGCTCTTTTTAATGGTGAGGAGTAATATTTGTTATATTTATGTTTTATTATGAAAAATCCAAAAAACTGAATTTTTAATGTTTTAAGTCCTGTAATTTCTGAACCCGAAATTTTACAGAAATTCGGGTGGTGTCATTTTGTTGGAAAACTAAATTTCTACAAACGACTAAAGTTTAATCAAAATCGTTAGAGCCGTTTTTAAGGAATTTTGATTTATTATGTTTTTTGGGGGTTTTTGGGGGATAATTGCCCTTAAAAATCAAAAATTAAAAAAAATAAAACCTGGAGATATCGTAGATTAGTACCTACTTACCAAATGTCATAAAAATCGGCCCATTCGTTAGGTCTCAAGCTCTGTACACATCCACACACACACAAACACACAGACTCACACACACACACACACACACACACACACACACACACACACACACACACACACACACACACACACACACACACACACACACACACACACACACACACACACACACACACACATACACACACACACACACACACACACACACACACACACACACACACATACATACATCACGTAAAAACCACTTTTTTGGGTTCAGGGAGCACCAAAACGAATATTTCCACGAACCACTCAAATTCGATAATCTTGACGAAAACAATACTTTCTCCATATATTATGTATAGGGGGCAAAGTAAAAATCATACGATAAAATATTTATTTTTAATTTCATTAGCTCCATGTTTTATAATATATTGGCTACGTTTGCTTATCAAATAAGTCACATTAACAAATTATGCTCTATTTTAAAGTTTTGGATATATATTATTTAACTTAAACACGTCATTTATATACATTTTTGATCACAAATACTTCGACAGGCCCCATGGATAAAGGGAATGGCAAAAACTCGTTACATAACCCTGCGAGGCAGAAACTTGAAAATAGTCTGCAAATGTTTAATTCTATATTTTGAAGTTGTCAGCCTTGTTTTACGTCATAAATCCACTGTAGGACTAGGTTTGGTGATAAATAAGCTATCTAACCAAGGTTTATTAATTATATTACTTATAATCCATATTTTATTTTACTTATTATCTTAATCTGTTCTCACATAAATTCCTATATAATAACAAAAATCACTCAGGTGCCGTAATACTCAAAAATATTTCCTCAGTTAATAGCAAATATGAGAATGTATGGAAAGCTAAATGTATATAAAAAAAATTTACATACACCTTTCGTTTCGAAATTTTATTCGATGTAAATATTAACTTAAGTTAAATTTAAGTTTAAACAATTACTACAGCTAATTCTACATTATAACAAATCAACGTTTAGTGAGACAGGATGTTTTTCTTTGAAATGTTTTCAAAGTATAAAGCCATAAAATTAAATGGAGACTATCATAACAATAGTTTGGTGAAAACCAACTTTTAATGCTTTTTAGTAAATTTATACTAAATAGACCGTAAACATAAATACAAATATTCAAAACAATCTTCATACAGAAAGCATTATTAAGTTTATATTGCAAAATCATATTGGGTGCTGTGATTGCAAGTGCTCTCAGGCCATGAATATGTTTTCCCAGTCGTTCCACGTCCAATGAAACCTGATATTGAAGAGACCATTGTGGCCAGTCACAGTATTGTTGCATCGTTCCATTCAACCGCCAGCTCTGCTTCTCCCATTGTAAACCACATACCGAAATAACAGAGGAACATAATGGAAACCGTAGTCTAGTGTTTTCTCTTGGATCTTTTGTACAAATATTAAATTTCGAGTGCGCCTTTGAGCGAGTTCGATTAGTCAATAAAAACATGTATCATATCACTCGAAATTTAATATTTGTACAAAAGATCCAAGAGGAAACACTAGACTACGGTTTACATTATGTTCCTCTGTTATTTCGGTATATGGTTTACAATGGGGGAGAAGCTGAGCTGCTGGCTGAATGGAACGATGCAACAATACTACGACTGGTCACAATGGTCTCTTCAATATCAGGTTTCATTGGACGTAGAACGACTGGGAAAACATATTCATGGCCTGAGAGCACTTGCAATCACATCACCCAATATGATTTTACAATATAAATTTAATAATGCTTTCTGTATGAATATTGTTTTTATTGACATGTTCATATAATACATGTATCAAAACATATAAATATATCAACTGCATCATATAAGATTATTCATCACAGCTGAAATAGTATGATAACAACTGTAAGTTCTTGTCTCTTAGAGCCTTTTCCTCAGTTTTAGGAGAGATTTAGATTTTGGACGCTACGTAATTGGTTATATTTCCTTTCGTGTTTTTAAAATAAATTTGTAACAAGCGTATTATGTACTTTAATAAGAACATGTTAGTAGACAATTCACTATACAGTTTAATAACTTTCACAACAGTAAAGTATATTTTGTCTCTTGTTTGATTTAAGTCAAATAGCAATAAAACTAATTGACAGAGCAAACAGTGTATACTCTCACCACAAAACATTACTAAAGTTGGTTCGTTTTTTTATATTTTAAGCTTTTGTATATACTATTACAATTGTATATCCGTTAGCTAAAACATAAAAGTGTACTCATTTATAATACTTATTAGCAACAAAATAACGAATACAAGAAGTAAAAGAAGGAATACCAAAATACGAAGAAACGTTGAAATCTCAAAATTGAATATTCTTGCTTTGCTGTATCTAATGCTAGGTACCTATCTAATGATAGGTAATCTAATTTGCTGGTAACATGAGCTGTGGTCTATGCACACACTGTCTGGTATGTACAAAATAAATGTTCATCATGATATGAATGATAGTAAGACATGAAATAATTTGATGAAATGAATGACTCAAAGGCGATAGTTAAATTAAATTAAATTAATTACAAGTGTGACGCTCAGCGGCACGCTATTTTTATATAGTGTAGGCGGCCTGCATAACCGCACCAAACGCCATCAGCGGCGTTGAGCCAGCTGACCTTTTTACCGTTAGCGGCAGCTTCCTGCGGCGTCCTCTCTCTCTTGTCGTTTGGCGAGCCCCTAGAGCGTCTCCTCCCCCGCACCTTCACCAGAATTCTCCACCATCATACATAAGTACCATAGTTTAAGTAGAATTTTAGTACCAGAAATGGTAGGCTAACCGACAATCGGAGGGGCAATCCCTTTTGGGACCCCCCAATTTACAGGATTATGTAGGAATTGCAAAACCGGTCGAGGCTTCCCCAAGTCGAGGCTTCATGTCAAGTTTCTGATTAGCATATTAGATTCTGGTTATTCCTCTCCTCAGAAGACAATTAATTAATAAACTATCATGGATTAGGTTCAGAAATTTAGTGATACATTAATTATCCAGTACGATTATCAATCTACCAGGCTTAGACACTTGTCATTATTTCAGTAGTAGGTCTTGGAAGGATATTTATTAGTTATTTATAGTTAAACCAATCACCAGAGTACAGCTGGCTAGTATAGCATTCTGGTCTGGTAAAGATACATAGGCCCCTGAGCACCCAGTCACGTTTTCCAACCCCCAATTAGTTATTACAGTACCAATTAGCAGTTCATGGTTAGGCCAGACAACGGCCTGGCTTCTTAGTTTACCAGTCATTAATTAGCCAAACCAGTAGCAGAGTCAGCACGCCCAGATTCCAGTTGTTGTAACCACTCAGTCAATTAGCCAATTAGCAGCCCAATTAGCCCCCCCTGTAGCCCATACTCTAACTAACCTCAAATACCCCCGCTGCATCATCTACACTTAAATGCCCCCCCGCTGCACAAGAGTTACTAATTTTCCTGAGCTATAATTTTTTTTAGTCAGTATGTTTAAGTTTTTTAGATTCTAAACCACGTGACAAGGTACCACGTGACTTTACCAAACCATGACCTAACTAGTGTAATCATTTTAAATCAAAATGTCTCCAATACCTTAAAAAATCGTTATAAGCACAAGACTTGGTGTGTGTGTTGAATGTTACCTCCGGAATAACATACTAAAAGTCCTCGAAAAAACTTGTGCTTCGGCCGCCATCTTGGAAAATGACGACCTTTTTTCATTTTTTGCTTATAACTCTTTTATTATTGGTGATAGAGCGAAACGTTTCGCATAAAAGATGTTTGAAATTACAAAATGCACAAATGATTTAAATATATAAATATATGCAGGGTGAGTCAGGTCACACTTCCACCATGTATAAGGGGGGGGCGGTTTATTATAAATTCTTCTAACACAATTATCTGTATCGCATATAGGAAATCTATTTAAAATATTCTTATCAAAATGTATATACAAGTGCTCAAAAACGAAGGTCATGAGTTTGAATCTGGAAATGTTCTAATATGAACCTAAGATAATTATAGATCATTTTAAAGGTCTCGTAAAAACAAATATTTTGGTGAAAACAGAATCCACTTATGTTTATCCGTCTCAAAATGGAGGCTATTTTGTACAAAATATTTCAATTTACGGAATACTCTCTGTATTTTCTAAACCAATAAATATCTCTTGTTTCCGATTAAAATTTCTTACTCGTAATAAACTCAGCTTTACTCTGATGTGGTACATAATGATACATTATTTATATTTTTTTATTCTTATAAGAGTGCAAGAATATAATTTTATAATTAATGTATAAAATTGATATATTATATAAAAATGTTTGCTATATTTCATATAATTTTTGGCCTTATTAAAACAAATATTTAAATAGTTATTTTGTTCTAAAAAAACTGTTTTGTGTATCATATCAGAGTAACGCTGAGTTTATTACGAGTAAGAAATTTCAATCGGAAACAAGACACATTTATTAGTTTAGAAAATACAGAGTATTTCGTAAATGTTAATATATTTTACAAAAATAGCCGCCATTTGAAAAGGATAAAGATAAGTGGATTCTGTTTTCACTAAAATATTTGTTTTTACGAGACCTTTAAAATGATTTATAATTGTCTTAGGTTCATATTAGAAAATGTCAAGATTTAACTAAACTCATGACCCTTCGTTTATGAGCACCCTGTATGTAGATGTTGATAAGAACATTTTTAATAGATTTCCTATATGCGATTTAGTACAGATAATTGTGTTAGAAGAATTTATAATAAACCGTCCCCCCTTATACATGGTGGAAGTGTGATCTGACTCACCTGCATATATTTATATATTTAAATCATTAATAACTCGAAAACCGTTAGGTTTAGAGCAAAAGTGATAATAGGCACAACTGTGCATTTTATAATTTCAAACAACTTTTAGTCGAAACGTTTCGCTATATCACCAATAATAAAAGAGTTATAAGCAAAAAAGTGAAAATTGGCCGTCATTTTCCAAGATGGCGGCCGTAGCACAAGTTTTTTTCCGAAGACTTTTAGTATGTTATTCCGGAGGTAAAATTCAACACATACACCAAGCCTTATACTTATAAGGGTTTTGTAAGGTAATTTGTCTAAAATGACTGGACTAAACATAGTTGCTTTGAAAATATGTAAACGTTTAGGAACAAAGACACAGTATGTTGAGAAACAAGATGTTTCGCTCACTAAAATACAGTTTACGTAGTAAATATAAATAATAAACCTCTAGAGGATCATTCACAAGAACGCTTAGATTATAATTTGGTTAAAACAACTTTAAACACACATCATTCCTCATATTGTACTAACTCTCTATATCCAATTTGACAACACAGATATGGACCAAATTATTTTTATATTTTTTACTTGCAAGCTATTGTGCGAGGTATTACATGTCCTATTTATTAGATGAACAAAGACAGGGCTAGAAAAGTGAATGGTGGACGTCTTTGTAATTGGATGAAATATGTTTAATCCCATCAACAATAACGAATTCTGGTGTCGATCTAGTTTAAGAACTTTACATTTGATATGGTTTCTTTGTCTGCAGCTACATCGTTTGTGTTTGTAGTAGATAACCGTATTGTATTATGTGTTCAGACAAGCACAAACTGAATTGTATAACGTTCGGTGGTACGATGCCAACTGATTATCTCATATAACATTTAAAATGGGATGTACTGAAGACTGTTAACTCAACGGTTTTACAATTTTTGGAAAAAATAACGTTTTTACTTGACTAAGAATATTACTATGTCCTCAGAGCACGCAGGTTTCCTGAGTTGAGCTATTTTACTACTAAATGTCGTGTTGTGTAGTCTCGTATGCCATGCAATTAGCGTTTAGGATTTCCGAACTTGATGAAGATTGTCTTCCGTGGTATTGACAAGATAATTTCGAGAGGTTTGGACCATTGCCCTAAGAATGTTTGGAACTAAAATGCCACTGGCATCAACAGCGGAAAAATATTTTGTTATAAAAACTAATTATTGAATTTTTACATCTAGTCTCTATCTTAGTTTTCCGTCAACATGATTTTGCCATCCATCCCCACTTTGATGTATTTTTTAATCACAAAATTTAAATAAGTTATTTCAGTTTAAGTGGAGCACATGCAAAATATAAGGATCCTAGCGTGCGGAGTATGAAGTTAAACCAGCTTAAGCGCACTTTGCGTAAATCCCGGTAAAAATACAGAGAGAGGACTACTGGACTGGATTGATCGGTAAACTAAGCCGGGAAAGTGAGGTAAAAAACTGTTTTCACTAAAACTCTCTAACCATAACTGTTATAAAATAGAGCCCTAAGGGCTTTGCACCGATTTAATGCCACTAAATCTCAATTATGGACAACAAACAAATATGTTTGGGTCGAACAAGGTTATTTTGTAAGATTTTTCATCTTAAAAAAAAATATATGATTTAGTGTCTTTCAAACGTATAATGACTTAAGTAGGTTATGTGTCAGACAAACTATGGTGACATGTTTCGTTGCAAGCGCAACATTATCAAAGCTTGCAGTTCGAAATGTTGATAATGTTGCGCTTGCAACGAAACATGTCAGCATAATTTGTTTGACACATTGTGACTACTGACGGAGGTAGGATAACCTATTTAAGTCATAAATATAGTCTAGGGTCCTCAACATGAATTTTAAATGCATAATATTTTACTAATAAAATAAACTGAAGATGGAACTGAAGAATTCCTTAAGATTTTTTTATTCTCTTAATAAAGCTGGATAAATTGAGAAGCAAGTTTTACGTCAAAGAAGTTGGATAACAAACCCAGTTTACTAATTATAATTGATATATTTTTTTTATCCTTCTTATTTTAAATCCAGTTGCTTGATTACGAGCAAATATATTTATTTTCTGATTACTCTACCCAGCTCATTTCCAGTCCTTAGTTTATATTGTGACGCAATTCCAGATGTTAGATTAAAACCGTTCTTGCTAGTGTTTTGTGTTGTTAGTATCAACAGCTGCTATTAAATTTTAAGTTAAAATTTCTATTTTCTACTATTCCATAAGATTAATACTTGAACTTGAAAGCCTAGGGGGCATAACTGAAGGTGGATGTTATATAAAATCCCGAATGGCACTCGTAGATGTAAAAGAGAACATAAACGATGATTTAAAACATAATAATTTCATTGGTAGTCTCCTCACAAAAACCTGCTTATTCTTTCTTTCTGCTTATAAATATAAACCAAAACAATTATAAGTCAACAACTCTTAAAAAATTATAATATGAAAAACCGAGAAATACATTCTATTCGCAGTTTAAATAGAAAATGCTCTGTCTTAAGGGCAAACGTGACTGTGTTGCTATCTCACGTGGCCATCGGACTTGTTGTCTGTAGAATTAAAACCTTTTTTGCGTTGTTGTCTTGCTTCCGTTTAGCCAGATTTTCTTTTCTATTAGACTTCTAAATATATAATAAAATAAATATATATTTTTTGTACACGACTAATTAACTGTATTTGAATTATTTTAAAGTTAAAATAATATTTATTTATAATTTCTAGTCACAAATTAGATGTTCTGATATATAAATAAAGCGCATATACGACATATAATTTATATATTTGCTTGTACACAGTGTTAAACCTTTTATTATAAAATTCAGTAGGTATCCTTGGAAATTTAAATGACCCATTCTCACAGAGTCGTATCCCTGAATCTGACACAACAATCGTTATGGTTATCTAAACGACTAACATATTATAGAATGTGTTAAGAGAAATAGGCAAGTTAATTATTTTTAAAACAAGTTCTTGCAATACGAATACTTCTCAATATAATATAATGCAACATTCAACATTCCGGTTCTAGGTTACCGACCTGTATAAGTCTTGTTTTTAGTGTGTGACAAAAATAACTATGGATATTTCGGAACATACAACAGCGACAATTATGTTAATATCCATTTGTATTTAGATAGAAAATTCATTATTATATAATAGTGGTTTCTACAATCATGTCTCTAGGATAACAGTCGTGTGCAAGCTACTAAATAATAAATTAAAACCCTCAACGATCACTGAACGCACTATGTACTGTACTTTGTTTATTTTTCTGAAGCATTACTATTAGTCATAGTTAAAATATAATTTGTATGCAAGCAGATTTTCCTTTTTCCAAGACTCGTGTAAATGATAACTATTTTAATCTACGACTTCATGCAGCAGGTTTACTACTTTCTACATTTATTTTATATTCAAGTGATTAAAAATGTAGACGAACAGTTTGCAGTCTGGAGGTGCATAAATATATATATATTCGTCACCGGTTTGAATCAGCAATGTTTGTGGCATTAGTGGACAGTAATGAAACACAAGCTGCCAATGTTGATTCCCTTGAGGCTGCAGTTTGAGCTTTTGACTCGCGTTAATTGGCTAATGGTTGATGGACTGGGGCCTCATTCAATTCGCAAATATACTCCCTTTGGAACGTTAATTAATTTAGGTGTTTAATATGGTAAACTATTGACACTAAAACGTGTCAGGAATAACTATATAATTATTTTATCTAATGAATTGTTTCATTTTATAAACTATTTGCTTGTTCTTTTGATATATAAAATCTTATAAATTACACATTCTTAAGTCATTCACATACCATTTGTTTAGTTAATCTTAAGTTTGAAAATTCTTATTAATGTCTAAGCTGTCAGATATACGAAGCAACACATTTTATAATTAAAATATGTCAAGAAATGCAAACTTCGAAAAGCAGAACGGTTATATATCTCGTTTGATGTTTTATATTTCAAAACGCTTTCTAATTGTTATCAATTCCATAACGAAAACAAAATAACGCCCAATTACATGAGTATGGTCTTATGAGGTGGCAGTTAAAACGAACGGGTATTTTAGAATCTGGCACCGACCTTCAATGTAACAAAAACACCCGAGTTTGGCACCAACTTCTTCAGCGTCCGCTATCACACACCCAAGTTTGGTACCCACCACCCCTCTACCTTAAACATTTTCCTCTCACCAACTATTCTCTTGACCTTGCCTTGTCCATTAACTACAGACAGAAAAGCATAATATATGGAATTCTTCTCATGCCCTCCTTTAATTACTAAAAATACCGTTACCTAATAAAATACTTAAAAGTAAAAGGTTCACATAAACAACGTTTCCGTAACTAAATTGTTGATTTGTTTCGTCTCCAGACATGTAAATCTTCACTTTAAACGTTTTAAATACGGTATTGTTTTCCTTGCTATTTATAGCAGAATAAGAATTGCAAAGTTCAAGTATAACGAAAGTATAAAAACACTACTGAAAAACAACATAATATGTACCAAAGTTTATAAGAGTAAAATATACTTTATCCGAGCATATTCTTAGATATGCTATGCATTAACATTTAAAATACAAAATAAACCCTTTTTCTTTAATCCGAGTAACATAATCTTCTTGTTATTTAAGAATTTTTTTGGTAATTTTCCGTCACTTATTAGTAAGAAATGTTTGCGGACATTTTCCTTAAATAACATATACTCGCCATCAATGAATTTTAATCAGAGAATAATCTTCTTACATACAAAATATTGTTATGTTTCCAGCGATGAGATAAATCAGTTGAAAATAACAGAATTGCTGCTTTGGCAATGATGACTTATTTTACACCAATCACTATTCACTGCTGATTCACTACATTGTGTGTAATTTCGCTAGTTTAATATCAATTTACTATATACTTAAATAATGATATCTGATTTATCAGCCTTAATGTCGGAGCTCTAAAGTTTTTGTTCAGATACACTAGTAGCCCGTCGCGGCTTCGCTCGCGATCACAGTAGAATGTTATGTTTGAGAAGTTCGTTACAGTTGTTAAAGCAACCGGGGGACTGAGCTTTGTTCGAAAAGCCGTTCAGTTTGATCAAATATGCATAGTGATTAACGGTCATATTCACGGTTCCTCTCCAAGGCGAGCATATTTGCTTTGCTTAATTGCCCGTTTCTTTTCATTTCGGGCATGTCCGTTTTATATTCAATCTTTAGTTAGAATGGCTATCGCAATTTAAACACACTATAATTATGTATATTTAAAGTTAAGTACGCATTGGTTATAATCACTATTCCTACTAAAATCACTTGATACTTTACCAAGTGAGTGTTATTTTTAAATTTTTTTGTTGTTGTTGATTTTGAACAGCTGTTAATATTATTTTTTTAGCGAATTTCTCCTATAGGGAAGAAGCTATTACTGTAGGTGGCATGGTAAGACCTAAGCCCGAGACCGTGATAACTTTTTGTTTTGAGGTCCCCAGATGCCAAAACCACTATTCGTTCAAATTTATGTATATGTAACTCATGGCTATTTTCATGTTTTTATACTTATACTATAGTAGCCTTTTACTGTGAATTTGATTCTCTAATATATATATATATATATATATATATATATATATATATATATATATATTATATATATATATATATATATATATCTTTATATATATATATATCTAATATATATATATATATATATGTGTGTGTGTGTGTGTGTGTGTGTGTGTGTGTGTGTGTGTGTGTGTGTGTGTGTGTGTCCATTACCGCGATAACTTTTGAAAAAAAGCACTCGATTTTGATGAAATTTTTCAATAATGTGGAGATAAAATTTATGACTTTAAGATCGAAAACCAGATCGATCGGTTTATGGGAAGGGGGTTTTATGGGGGTTTAAAATTTTCCAAAAATCAGTTTTTTGAACTTTATACCCTAAAATTTTAAAAACAATAGATTTTGGTTAAAGCCATTTTATAGAGCTTAAAAAACCAAACAATTAAGTATTTTGAATCATTAAGCTAGGTATAGTGGTTGTGGAGAAAAGTGAAAAAAATTTGTCCATAAAAATATCCATGTTAATCTTATGGGAATACGGTTTTTAGATTTTCCCCCGATAATTTCACTATAATCTCCACATTTCTTTCTACCAATCAATTTAGCTCTAAAAAAAATCATTTTGGAGTTTTAATTGTTGTTTTACGTCCAACCGTTGCAGTGATATTCAAAGTGCTAAAATGTTATCCTTATGGAGAATAAATAAAATGTTATTTTTCGATTATTAATGTATGTATATTGATGAAACTTTATATTTAGCTTCAAACAGTTGTAGTATATTGATATTAGCACAACAAAATGCTTTTTGTTGATTTTCCTGGTATCAGCAAACCTGCATACTCGGCCCCCATGTTATTTATATGGAGAACAAGTAAAGTTTTATATCTGCCTTAGTTATGAACCTAAATTAATAAAACTTTATGTTGCTTCACCTGGATGAGTTATATTGATAATTGCAAAAAAACACATTTCTTATCTTCCTTGTTGCAGCAAACCTGCGTACTTTATTATGATGTTATTATTATAGAGATTGGAAATTCGCTGAGTACGCAGGTTTGCTGTGATTGGGATATTTATTTATACATCATAACCATAACCCCAATGTTAGTATTTTGAGTACGTTTATATACAATACTATATTTTCCACGGATGAGGCCGGATTAGAACCCGTTATTAACCCATAAATTTGATGGTTCCAATTAAAGGTAAAACATTTTTGGAGCAGGAGTAGGCAAAGGTTTTATTCTGATGAATTATCTATCCTCCTAATTCAAATTCAAATTCATTTTATTGCCATTTCGACTTTTTACAGTCGGTTGCAACTAAATTAAATATAAAATGCAATTTGTAAGATTTTGTTTACAAATATTACAACTACTAAATTAAATTTTAAATAATTAAAATAAGAATAAAGATAATAATAACCTAGTTTAACTTCTATTGTTATTGGTAAATTTTTAATTAATGTAAATTTAACTATTTATTTCTCTATGATAAACTTAGGTGCAGTTGGTTCATTTAACTACTAACGTCAGTGATGAATAAATTAAAATTGTAAAAGCCAACGGAGCAGATAAGTCCCAAAGGGTATACAGTATAGAAAGTATATGCCTGTTTCTGACTGTAGTGCATTACCTGCACTTTCTACAAATACACCTTCAATAACTCCTGTAGTTTGTTGGACTTAATGAAAGTGGACTTAAAAACGTAAAATATTCGGTATTATAATAACAATGACTACCTAAACAAACAAAGCTTTAAATACCATGTTGCAAGGACTTACGTGTTCTATGATTCATTGCTGTGCCGTTATTTTATATGGTATAGTATAACTTTGTACAGTAGTAAAGCAGACGTTTCCTCCGTTCTTTGATGAAAAAAAAAATAGCTGACTAAATGATCGTTAGAGAAAATAAGGTGCTTCTACCCTTAAAATCGACTTAGTAGCAGTGGCGGACAAAGGGGCATAACCCTAGTTACGTACTATGAATTAAAACAGCCAAAATAATTCCTCCTCTACACGAAAATGGACATCACATTTAATTTAATTTAGTGCAATCTTTTTTGTGAAACGTAGAACAAATCTGGCTTATAAACAAACATACGGATAAACAAATTGTAACAAAAATTTTGATACCTCCGTTGCATACAACTATTCACTGCTCAAAGCGATGTATAAAAATAACTTATCTATATATTAATACGCTAGGGGGTTTTTCTTCACAGTCATAACTCGATAACGGCTGTATGGATTTTAACGTTTGAGGTATCAAATTAAATATATTTATATGTAGATTTACCAATACGTCTCAGAGTTTGAAGAAAGAGCATCACTTAAATACAATAAAGTGCTGAATTTTCTTAACATTGGCGCTATTCGACGTCAGAAGTCTAAACTACGTGTTGATTGAAAGTATGCTGTTATCGTCCGTTTTAATATCAGATGTTTTGTTGTGTTTATGTTTGTTTACAACTGAACTGAAGTAACCTTACGTTGGGTACACACTTGCTCGAATTCGAGCAACAGGACAACTAGTTTTATTTTTTATGGATAAATAAATTCCTTACCTGTAATATCTGGTATTGCTAATAACCTGTCCATAACAGCTGCAATTCAAATAACATTATTCCCCTTGTTAATCGTAAGGGCAAAAAACGAACTTTGAGGGTGGCCCGTGCCCTTCAGATTAATAATACTGAAAATTAAATCCGTTATGCACAACTACTAATTAGGATGAATATTTTGGTACATCAATTGCTAAAATCGGCTTGGAAATAAAGGAGGCGTTCTCTTAACAAAAATCGGTTTAGCGTATTAATATATATATATATATATATATATATATATATATATATATATATATATAAAACAAAATTTGCATTACAATCAGCTAACCAACTAAATAAAATTCATAACTCCATAACATTGAAAATTTGAAAGCCTGCGAGGTGAAGCTCTGATGGTTGTTGGGGTATCAAACCCACAAAAGGCACAGCTAGAGAAGAATAGGTTTTCATTAATACCAAACATGTATACAAAATAATGGTTTTAGGGGTCTAAATTCGCCGAACAAAAATCAAAAAATTCTTTTAATAACATAGATACTTAGTATAAGTTGTTAAAATATTAAGTTGGAATGAAAAAATCACACTTCTATATATAAAGCCTTACGTATTCACGTGCGGTAAACATTTAGATACAAATGTTTCTAAAACATGAAAATGATCAGTTTGAAATTATATCTACTTTTTTCACACATCAGTCAAAAGGGAAAACAAACTATCCATCTTAAAAAATTACATCATCTAGTGATTGATTGGCTGCCAAAATGTTTTTCTCATTTAAGACACCGGGACAATCAGCTGATTGATCACTGCCGCACGATCAAGCACATTTATCTCAAATTGGATTACACTCCTCAATTCTCTTGGAAATTATTAAACTTCAACTGTTATTGGTTACAAATTTTTGATAACGGAGCACTAAAAGAATGTTATTTAAAATAAAATCTTTTGCCGGGTAACATTTAATATGCTGTAATAATAAAACAGTTTGTTGCTTAAATTCTAAAGTTTTCTATGAAAAATGTACAATGGACGATGTGAAAGGGGGGGAAAAATTGTGAAAGGTTTCCTGTGGAGAACAAAGACAAAATATATGTTGTTTAAAACATTTCTATGGAAGAAAGCGATAATAATATTACATCATGCTGATTAAAAATGTGTATAGTTTTTGATTTACTTAATTTATTTGAATTTAAATATGTTTTCCAATGGTCCTAGTAAGAGTATCCCACATTCGACACACTTACATGAGCTACATTATCTCAAATAGATTAGCAAATAGTCGTATTTCCTTTTTACCTACTACACATCATATCGGAATATTAAAATAAAACATGGAAAACCCGGTTTGTTTCTTACTCTAAGACAGTCCAAGAGAAGGAATAATGAATTTATTTCCTCAAAAACTTTGCACATGTTTCAAGACTCATTGTAATAACATCACTTCAAATATTAAATAGTACATCAAGTTTGCTGCAGGAGAGTAAACACGTATTAATGAGGACAGAAAACAATGAGGAAATAATACGGCCTCAAAGGCAAGCCTGATTTGAGGTTCCATAATAGTCCGTGGTTGTAAGTAAAAAAAAAACCCACAACCAAACCACTTTTAATAGGATACTAATTACGAATTAAATTAGTGCTGCTTTGAAATAATCAAATTAACATTCTGTATATAAAACATTCGTTCATAATATCATATATGTAATAGGTAAAGACGTTTTTAAAAGGAACAGAATCTTCTAAACTACCCCTGGTAGAAAGCCAACTCTTTATTTTCATCTTAAACTTATAACTTTAAGAACGACGGTAAGCTAATTAAAAGTAAGTAAAAATATTTTAATTTTACTGAAAATATGTTAAATTGGGTCTTGTTATTAAAATATTATTTTGATTTCTTATAAGGCTTAAGTATGATCTCTAACTTTTAAGCAAATTACCACTGATTCTATAGAAAACAGACATTACTTTGTATGTAAGAACAGACCCCTCCTTACGAGTTTAAAAGTAAAGCGTGGATAAATTAACAACATTATAAAATATATAACTAGGACATAAGTAGTTTATTTCCGCATTGGTATTCATGGGGTTTTCATATCCAAACTAAGACTTATAATTCTCATTTGAGCACTAGCCAGACGTAACGTTCTAATTTTAGCGAGGCAAATTTGAAGAGCGATTATTTGATCATTCCGTTACAGATTTACCTCTTTTGTTCCGCTAACATTTTCTACTACGCTGGTAGAAGAAATTGAAATGGAATTACAAACTAAGTAAACCGTCGTAGAATAAAATAAATAGTTTATCAGAGATACATATTAAATATTTTAATTTTTGTTATTCTTTTATAAAATTTTCACCGAATTTTAATGTCTCATTTAAAGAATCAAATTCGTTTTTTAACAATCTCCATCTGAAGCGAAAACCAGATCAACCTCTCAAAACGATTAATATTAAAATAGTTGACAGGTGTCCATGAAATGTTATAACAGCCCAGAGGAAACAACAATCAGGAACAGTTTCTGGCTGGAATGTCATGTTTGGGGACAATAATGCGGCTGGACGTTCCATCACTCACCGGGCTGGAATTTTAACATTGTTATCTATTATTCTCTCTGAAAATTTCTATAAAATTATAAATAATACTTATAATTTAAAACTATAGAATAAATCTTAATAGTAGTACAATTTATTTTATATTTTAAAATGTTATGGAGAATTATAAATATATTTATAAATATCATAAATATTTATTAATAATTATAAATATAAGTATATTTGTTACGTACAAACGTTTAGTTGTTTGTTGTAAAACATAAAAAGTTCCTTTCTACATGTAATTTACTACCACTTTGAAATTTGTATTACCTTTCTTTCAACATAAACCATAAAATGACGGCTGGTTTCTATAAAAAAGTTAGTTTCTGGTATTATCAACAGAATATTTTTTTGGCTCATTGAAAAGATGTTGACTAATTTTTAAGGGGGAGTCATAAAGATTTCTATCAGTATTTAAGTGCATTGAATCTATATAATTATGTGTAATAAAACGAAACAAATCATCCAAAGATCATTTGTTAGTTACAAATCATAAGTCAAAAAACAGGCAATCGCTGATTGATTCCTTCTATTCCAAAAATGCTTGCAATATTCGGCACACAGACAACGTTCTCATAGGAAGTTGTCTCATAGGAAGTAATATCAACATCTTTGATATTATTATCTATGATTATTATCACCATAGGGGCTGATCTGTTTTACACTATGTGTTATAAAATATGTTGAAATCTGCAAAAGTCAAACGGTTAAAAATACATTTTAATGGAAGCCAAGCAAACATTTTACAACCCTTGTTTTTTACTTGCGCTACTTTAGAATATAAATATAATCGGAACTTCCCGAGTTTCTTGGACCAAACCCCTTTATTAAGCCATTTCGCATCATCCCGTGATTTAACAAACGTCTTTTAGCGAATTTCCCCTATAGGGAAGAAGCTATTACCGTAGTCGGCATGGTAAGACCTAGGCCCGGGACCATGATAACTTTTCGTTTTGAGGTCCCCAGACCCCAAAAACACCATTCGTTCGAAACTGTATATATATATATATATATATATATGTGTCCGTGAGCACGATAACTCTCGTAAAAATTATCCGATTTTGATGAAATTTGGTATAAACGTGTAAAGCAACATTTATGACTTTAAGTTCGAAAACCAGCCAGATCGCTCTATCCGAAGGGGTATTTTGGGGGGGTTTTGTACCCCAAAAATGGGTTTTTCGAATTTTTTAGGTATAATTTTGGAAATAGTCAAATTTTATTTTTTCCCATTGGATTCAGCTTAAATAAACACACAATTTGGTATTTTGATCATTTCTCTACGTCAATTAGTTACCGAGATATTAAAAGTGCTAAACACAGTACGTTGTCTAATGTTATTCTTATGGAGGAAAATAAAAATTTTATATCTCGCTTATTTATGAACGTATACTGACGAAACTTGGTATACGACTTCATCTGGTTGTGGACCATTGATATTTGCTCAAAAAAACAATTTTTTACCCAAGGCTCCCATAGCAGCAAACCTGCGTACTCAGCCCCATGTTATTCTTATGGAGAATAAGTAACGTGTTATCTGCCTTCATTATGAAAATAAATTAATGAAATTTGGTATGTGGCTTTACCTACATGAGTTATATTGATATTTGTATAAAACCCCATTTTTTGTGTTCCTTACTTCAGCAAACCTGCATACTCAGTTGCCATATTATTCTTATGGAGAATAATTAAAATGTCATAAATCGTTTATTTATGAATGTATATTGATGAAACTTGGTATGTGGCTTTATTTGGTATTAAGATATATATGCATTAAGACATATATATGCATTGGAAATTCGCTGAGTACGCAGGTTTGCTGCTACGGGGGTATTTGTTATTCTTTTTACACAATAAGACATAATTACTAGTTTCGATTTCCTCTTTTTAGCGAATTTCCCCTATAGGGAAGAAGCTATTACCGTAGGTCTCATGGTAAGACTTAAGCCTGAGACCATGATAACTTTTCATTTTGAGGTCCCCAGATGCAAAAAACAACATTCGTTCAAATTTAGATATATATATATATATATATATATATATATATATATATATATTTATATATTTATATATATATATTTATATATATATATATATATTTATATATATATATATATATATATTTATATATATATGTGTGTCCGTAAGCACGATAACTCTCGTAAAAGAGGTCTGATCTTAATGAAATTTGGTACAAACGTGTAAAGTACCATTTATTTGAACGAGATCGAAAACCAGACATATCGCAATATCCGAAGGGGGGTTTTGGGGGGGTTTTGTACCCCAAAAATGGGTTTTTTGGGGTTTCCACATGTAATTTTTATTAACATCAAATTTTAATTTTCACTATTTAATTCAGCATAAAAAAACAAACAACTTGGTTTCTTGATCATTGCTCTACGTCAATTGGTTACTGAGATATTGAAAGTGCTAAACACAGTACGTTGTCTAATGTTATTCTTATGGAGGAAATGAAAAGTTGTATATCTCGCTTATTTATGAACATAAACTGACGAAATTTGGTATATGGCTTTATCTGGTTGTGGTTTATTTTTGTTTGCACAAAAAAATTTTTTTGCCTATGGGTCCTGTAGCAGCAAACCTAGGTACTCGGTCCCCATGTTATTCTTATGTAAAATAATTAAAATGTTATATATCGCTTATTTATGAATGTATATGGATGAAACTTGGTATGTGACTTCACATAGCTGAGTTCTATTGATATTTGCATGAAAACCCATTATTTTGTGTTCCTTGTTGCAGCAAACCTGCGTACTCATCCCCAATGTTATTCTTATGGAGAATAATTAATATTTTAAATATCGCTTGTTTGTGAATATATTTCTTATGAATCCCTGTTAAGTGGCTTAATGTGTTAAGTTATAATTCATTGGAAATTCGCTGAGTATGCAGGTTTGCTGCGACGGGGGTATTTATATAATACCATCACGTCAATACTACAACATTACAACTATTTTCAAACAATGATATTTTCAAGAATAGATTGCTTATTTTTAAAAGTGAACGCAAAATCTTTAATAAATAAATGAGTTAATTTCATCATCAATTAGAATAGAAATAAGTTTATCATATTTCGCCCAAGGGATAAAAGGGCTCAGTCTGTTCATGTACTTTAAATATGAACAGACTGAGCCATTGCTATTATTCCATGTTATTCCAGTCCAGTTATTCTCACTGTATTTGAATATTTCTCGGGATTTCCTGGTATTGTACTTAAGCTTGCTAAGGATTACACGTTATCCGCTATCTGTAATTCATGTAACAAGGGTTTTAGATTATGTTACGTTCTCTACTGTTAAATCCAAAAGGAAGAATTACTTTGTAAACTAAAACAGTCAAAATACTAAAAAAAATAAAACGTACATAATAGTGATGCATAGTCTCATTTTATTTAACCCGGTTCGTAAATAACATTTAATTGATCAATAAACTTCTTATTGAAAAAAACATGCAGATACTCACACAAAAAATTCCAATACCTAATAAAATATATGGAAAAACTATCGGATTGCAATTATTTTAATTCTAATGAAGTAAATGAAGTTTCAAACCAACAATCTGACCCAACCAACTCGTCTTTATCATTTAACCATTGCAGTATCATGTTGAGTTACACTTATTTATAAACGGATTAGGATTATAAGTACAAACTCGTATCATTCATAATTGAAGCTATTATCAGTATTGAGACAATTATTAAAAAGCCTAAGTCAATTATTGATCTATGAATATGTAAATCTGCTTTAGGCAGATAGTACGTGCAATAATAATGTGCATATTTTGTTTAGAGGATATTTTTTAGGACCTTGATGCTTTATATTTAGAAGTTGTATTTAAGAATACAGTAGTATTATGTTTTCATATTGGTCAAGAGTATACCAGAATTAAAAGCACGAAAATTTGGTCAGTTGTTTACGAATTCTCTCAACCAAAACCAGCTAACTGAATATTACTGGTCCAACTGCTCAAACAGTAAGAAATCCTCAATAGCTAACGCAGTAAACGTAAAAACATACATTAAAATAAATTACATTCCAGAACTGTTATTTAACTTTTCAATTAGTACTCATGATATAGTTTGAGCGCCAAAAAGGCTAAATTCATAATAATGTAACATTTGTTTATTTGAAACTCATTATAGCGATGGATTTGGATTTATTTTTTTATTTATTTGGACTTTACCAATCGCTTCTAGTGTTTAAAACTACCCTACGTTTCGGGAGGTAAGGAAACTCCTCCCGTTATCAAGTGAACCCTACTTACATCTAAATATCAAGTTCTCACACCTAACTTAGTTAGTTAATTTAGCTTAATTTAACTTAGTTAGGTGTAATAACTTGATATTTAGATGTAAGTAGGGTTCACTTGATAACGGGAGGAGTTTCCTTACCTCCCGAAATGTGTAGTTTTAAACATTTGAAGCGATAGGTAAAGTCCAAATAAATCAAAAAATATAATGTAACATTAATATTTAATTAAATTGAATCCAATTGATTTTCATATAAAACAGTTTTACACCTAATGAAATTTAATATACATAATTAACAGACCAAAAGTTATTTTCGATCGAAACAACACAATAAATAACAGTTTGGTAGGGCAGGATATAATTTCGTATCTGGAAAAATGGAATTTCTTAGCGGATTAATTTATTATAATTGATCACCAGTCGTATATATACATACCATACCATACAAACCGCAACATGTATATATTTACTCTGCTTAAAATCTCCTCACGTGATTGAGTGATAGCTCATTCGAAATAGTAATTTCATCTGAATTAATCCGTCTAGATTGATCAGCATTGATGGATTGCAGGCAAGATTGTGGTTAACAACGTACCTGAGACTAACCACAGACGTTATATTATAAATACAGTATGCAAAGGCTTCTTAGATGTGATTATCACTTGAGGTATGTTAATATTGGAGTTAAAAATTCCGTAATACAAAGTAGTGGCATCGTATTTAAATCTTATACAAAATCAGTAACTTGTCTTAGTTAAAACATCATTTTCGATATTTAGTTTATTAAGATAATTTTTTCAATACTAGTTTAATAAAGTTTATTTTTTTAACGGTCGACTCAGGCATCATATCTGCTTTATCTTATTTCCAAATCCTTCAAATATATAAAGTTTGAATAATAATTTTCAAACGAAATGATCTCCTTTGTTATGTTTTTCCTAATGACAAACATGCTTTAAAAGTATTCATACTCTTAAATAGCACTAGTTTAAAGATGAATAATATAAACAAAATCTGGACAGTTGATTGGAAAGCCAAAGTCTTTTGTAAAACTAGAAACCGCATTTAAATTACAAAACACAACGCATTAACGTAATGGACTGTTAACGACGACGAAGACAAGGCTTAATTTAGACTCCCTGTGAGCAGCAATAATGAAAATGAATTATTTGCATCTAAAAACCTATTAACTTTATAAACGAGCAAAATTTTGTTTCTAGCATTAGGAAATTTACGGTTTACTATTTATTTATGAAGATGATAATATCCATTGATACTATGTACTATGTTTGTATGTTTTCATCAAGAAAAACATAATCTTAAATGCTTAAAAACACTTAGAGTACTTAGTGTGTTGTACTTAAGTATACTAGTTTTCAAAGGTGTTAAAAAACTCATAATTTAAATTAAAACTCTAGAACCGTACACAATAAATATACAGGGTTGGTGAAAAGTCCCGGGACGGCTTGATATTTTTTTAACCGTTACCGATGGAGCTATACAAGTTGGTACACTGTTACTGGGCATAAAACACTATTTTACTACAATTTCAATGAGCCGCTACCACCTCAGGGAGACGGCCCACAAGGAGTCGGAAGGAAATCTTAAATAGAAGCATAGGTTGATATTCACATCAAATTAAAGGTATTTAATAGTAGAATACAATGCCGCAAATCCAACTTTAAACGGACAACCGAGCCCAAAATGGCAGCTATTCAAAGATGGCTTGAATTTGAAATTTTGATGTGCTGAAGTTTTGAATCGGTTTAGTAATTTATTAGCTAGGAGAGTAAATTTTTGCAAATTCAACAGGTTGCCCAAATAATGGCAAATAATGGGCAACCTGTTGAATTTGCAAAAAGTTACTCTCCTAGCTAATAAATTACTAAACCGATTCAAAACTTCAGCATATAAAAATTTCAAATTCAAGCCATCTTTGAATAGCTGCCATTTTGGGCTCGGTTGTCCGTTTAAAGTCGGATTTGCGGCATTGTATTCTACTAATAAAGACCTTTAATTTGATGTGAATATCAACCTATGCTTCTATTTAAGATTTTCTTCCGACTCCTTGTGGGCCATCCCCCTGAGGTGGTAGCGGCTCATCGAAATTGTAGTAAAATAGTGTTTTATGCCCAGTAACAGTGTACCAACTTGTATAGCTCCATCTGTAACGGTTAAAAAAATATTAAGCCGTCCCGGGACTTTTCACCAACCCTGTATATGACGATAAATGTTTACTTGTTTGATTAATTTGAAGTAAGAGTTCGAACTCTTTACTAAACACCATACTGAAACCTAAGATAGAAAAGCACTTTTAGTTTTCGAAGTAAAATACAAAAAGGTATTCTACCACCAAATGTACATTACTGCACCAATATACATCGTAGGTTACAAATATATTGTATATGGATCACCAATATGCAACAATGTGCAACTCGATTCAAATAATTTGATGACCGTTGTTCTACAACAGTTGTACAATCCGTAAACTAATAGGCCTAGTTGTTCTGGATACATAGACCTGTTGTTCTGGATACTTAAACCTTCAGTAGGCAGGAAACTCACATCCTAATCCAGACAATTGTTGTATTGAATAGGTTGATTTTATTAATCTAAAGTATATTTTTCAATCTCCCCAAGAGCCCAGTGAGGACTCATTGTTTTGTTATCTTTGTAAAGCGCCACAAACAATGCCGCCCTCGTGTCCCCGCCACTTGACTGGGACCGGAGAGTCTACACTACTGCAGGGCCCTTTACACGGATCTCCATAGTTATAAGATTTTATACATTAGGAAATATTGTACATACAAATACTATATAGTAAATTGTGTTTCGTTATAAAAATATTGGACAGTTAAGTTGACAATTGTGCTGTAGCCAACAGCATGATTGTACAATGTCACTGTTGCAATTTTTCCATAGAAAAATATAGTCAAATCTTATTCCAATCAGTTGGTGTGAAGTTTTGACAATGGACCACGACTACTACTGGCTGATCCTGACTGATGGCCCGCCAAACCATGAATGCCCTGGCCACTCAATTTCCCGCTATTATAGTTATTATCTGGGGTATACCTAAAAATATCAAACTAAAATAAAACATTTTCATGGAAAAAAATAATGGTAACCGTTTTCTGCTACGTATTACTGTGACTAAGTATTATTTGAAAGTTGTTGTGACTAGCCTAACATGTGGTGAGAAATTAGGACTGTCTCAGAGAAATATATGCGAACAACTATAAAAATGGTGAAAGGTTCAGTGGCTACAATTATTGCAAACTATAATAAAGTTTACTTGCACATCGTTTGTTTTAAATTTTGGTTTTAGAGTGGCAGGGGCGAGAGGGGCAGGTTAGAATAATTTATCCTAGAGCGAGAAACAAAACTAGGAGTAAGATTTTATTTGATCGGAAATTATGTTCTTACCACTAAGGCTCTTTACGTAAAAAATGTATTGCATTTGTTTTTTTTACAATTATTATACTTAAAAAGGGTCAAGATTTACTTGGAGAAAGCTATTGAAAACCAGGGAGTGGTAATGCAACGCTGTAAAACGAGCTTATATGAAGGAGGAAATTAGTTAAGAAAATTAGTAGATCAGATCAATCTTATTAAGAAATTATAAATTAGGACTTACAAAAAAAGGACTGAACATTGTTCAAAAAACAATTTGTAAAAAACATTTTGCTGGAAAAGGGTTTAATATGAAAAATATATTAAGCTTTTTAGAGCTAATATAACAAGCTTTGTTATTATAAGCTTGGGAGATTTATGACCCAGAATAATCTTAGTAAACTTGTATCATGATTTAGTAGGGCTTGTCTTGCTGGGGTTGAACGTACACCTTAAGACTGTAATAACCTTACAAAAATTCATCACCAGAATAACAATGAAAGAGCCCACTATTGAGCATTCTCGACCTTTGTTTTCAGAATTACGAATCCCTCCTTTACAAAATTTGTACATTTTCAAATTTCTTAAAATATTTTTTACAAGAAGCACAGCCTATCGAACAATCTCAGATAAAAACTGTATTGTTTTCGAAATGAGCTTGCCAATCCACTTCCACAACCACGCATGACTCTGTATTAAAAGTTGTTTTCTTATAATGGACCTCGTTTTTACAACCTTGCTTATCAACAAATTGTAAACAACGAAGGGAAAAATGTTACCCTGAAAAACATTTAACTTTGGCTTTTGAGGGAAGAAAATGTTAAAATATATTTATAATACAAATTGAATTTACCTTGTATATTATTTTATTGATTTCACATATGTTTCTATTGGAGGGTAGTTATATTTTTAGTTATAAGTTGCACGAGAGGATGTAGAATTTATAATTTAGTATAAGCTAATTGAATATTATTTTGTTCTGTAGGTTTTTCTAATATTATTAATTTTTTTTACGAGCAATGAAGTTCTAAAACTACAATACATAGGATTGCTATTTTTAGTTGAGTTAATTATTGTTTTAATTTATTTTTTATTATTGTTTTGTTAATTTATTGTTTATTATTTATTTTTTTATAACTATAGTCCGCCTGTATTTTTCTTTCGCCATTAGTTTTAGTTACCTGAAGGTAACCCCAAATGGGCATTTCCTAGGGGAAACATTATAGAACAATGTTAAAATATATATTTTAAGCGTTATTATGTTTAGTTACTGTTAACTGTATACAACTGTCAAATTTGCTTTGTTTTAGTATCATGTTTGGTGATTAAAGATTATTATTATTATTAGCTTTACGGTCAACATTTTTTGGAAGAAAAGTTAGTAATTATTTTAAAGTGAGGTTTTAAAGAAGGATTTAATCCAACGAGGTGCATATTTGCCTCAGGACTATTACATTAGGAAGAGCGAGAAGTTTCAGTTTTCTGAAGTCAGTCACAACTGGCAATACCCCCGTCACAGCAAACCTGCATACTCAGCGAATTTCCAATGAATATATAACATGACAAATTAAAACACGTAACAGGATTCATAAAAAAATATATTCACAAACAAGCGATATTTAAAATATTAGTTATTCTCCATAAGAATAAAATTTGGGATGAGTACGCAGGTTTGCTGCAACTAAAATAAAAAATTATGGGTTTTTATACAAATATCAATAGAACTTATCTTAGTGAAGTCACATACCAAGTTTCATCCATATACATTCAAAAATAAGCGATATATAACAATTTATTTATTTCCATAAGAATAACATGGGAACCAAGTACCTAGGCTACGGGAACCATAGGCGAAAAATTTTTTTTTGTACAAACATCAATAAACAACAACCAGATAAAGCCATATACCAAATTTCGTCAGTTTATGTTCATAAATAAGCGAGATATACAATTTGTATTTTTCTACATAAGAATAATATTAGACAACGTACTGTGTTTAGCACTTTCAATATCTCAGTAACCAATTGACGTAGGGTCAAAATACCAAATTGTTTGTTTTTCTAAGCTCAATTCAATGGAAGGGATTCGAATTTGATTAAAATTCAAATTACATGTGAAACCCCCCCCCCCAAATAAAACATTTTTGGGGTACAAAAGCCCCTAAACCATCTTTCGCATGGTGCGATTCGTCTGGTTTTCGAACTCGTTCAAGTAACTGGTACTTTACACATTTGTTCTAAATTTAATTAAGATCAGACCCATTTTACAAGAGTTATTGTGCTTACGGACAAATATATATATACACACGTATATGACAATTTTAACGAATGTTGTTTTTGGCATCTGCGGACCTCGAAATGAAAAGTTATCATGGTCTTGGGCTTAAGTCTTACCATGCCACCTACGGTAATAGCTTCTTCCCTATAGAGGAAATTCACTAAAAATAAAATCAACGATCAAAGACAACTAACAAATGTACAAACTAGATCAAACTAAAGTGGTTTGATAAGTTGTGACGTTCAGATTTATAAAAATACTAAACCATTTCCTGGTGAGTTTTATAGCGCTGCCTAGCAGGCTATAATTTTTCTTGTGGGTTATAAGAAGTGGTCATAAAATTAAAATAAAAGAAATTAATAAACTCTTCTTGTATTTATTTAAATAAACAAATTAAAAGTCTTTCTTCTCAAATAAATCAGTTCAAAATTCAAAATAAAATTAAACTTGGTTTTGCTTATCACTTCGTTCTTTCAAAATAAAATATTAACTGTTCGATCCTTTTTTAATATTATTGGACTTTTTTTTTAAATCTTCCTTTAAAGATAAATCCAAGAAAGAATGAAATAATTAAACCATGAAACCATGAAAAGATGAAAAGATGAACAGATGAAAAGATGAAAAGATGAAACGCTTCGAACCCTGAAAAAGAAATAATTGTTTTACTAACTGTTCCCCTTTTTGAAAAACAACAAATGCGAAATTGGAGCAATTATTTAAATTGAAACTCTAAATTTTAAAACAACTTTGTACCTTCAAATCTGAAGAGATTCACGTTTCGCTGGGCGACGTACGAAACACACACAAGACCAATGGTCAACGTAAAAATGCCGTAGCCTCCCAGCGATCGTGAATATATACCCCTGGCTAAGAAAGTTCCAGAAGCCGGGCACGCCGGCCGTCACGTGACCCAGCTCCGGTTCAATCCAGCCAAGGAAGAATTTAAATCATTGTCTCCAACTCTCTGTCTTACAAACCCGAACAAGAAAATCGTGATCATGCCTTGACTTGCAAAACCAAGTAGCACCAGCAATTCTTATTTGCAACTGTCAGCAATTATTCACAAAACATCTTTTATATTTTTATACATTAATTATTTTAATACATAACAAATAGTAAATTTAATTATATATAGCGTTTCAATTACAATTGGGACGCTATATTCTCCCCTGACTTCCTGAAATTACTGGTGCTCTGCTACAATACATCATCAAATTTTCATTTTTAAAACTTTCACAAATTGTCCTTTTTGTAAACAATTATACAATCCAAAACATTTATATTTTTCCAAACATTTATACAATTCAAAAAATATTTACATCCAAATTCGCTCAACAAATATAAATTTTAAAACCACAGTCACTACTCAATGTTTACATTAGTGGAATGTAGAATGTCCAGCTGTACACGAGCGATAACAATACACAAAGCCTCGCTCCTTATCTCCGCTCGAAGGTCAACGACCCAGTAACCCTTCTCAGTCCAGGTTGCACTGTGTCGATTGAACATTCACTAACACGGAGTTCACTACTCGTGTATGCACTTCAGTTCTTGTACGGCATCCAAAGTTCGCAGCAACATCTCGACGTTGGCACAAGTAAACGGTCATCTCAGCATGAGCAGAAGAAGTTCTGCGCAGATCGGGTAGTCGTCCGGAATCGTCTTCGCAGTTGATACAGCAACAATACCCAGAACAAACAATCCTCAACGGCAGATTAATGTTATACTCATTATTTTACTATTTATTCCGTTCACACTGCTTAACACAGAAGGTGTTTTATTCTTCAGCCATTCCTCCGGAAAAATATTTCTCCAAGCGTCAACACTGTCTCCATTGAACGTCAACCATGAATCAATCCGACAACGGGGTGTGAGTGAAGTGAAGTTTGGTCTATTGTGATTCAAGTGCTGTAGTTAAGTGATCAGTAAAAAAAATTGTGAGTGCCCCAATGTGGATAAATCCCAGGTATTCGAACAACTTTCACAGCTAGCTAGTAAAAATATTTAATTCCATGTTTCCTTTGTTTGTCCATACACTCGCTCATTTATCCACATTTTATTTTATTTATTTAACTAAAATTTATTCTAAGACACAAGAAAATATTATTTCAATTGAGTCTTGTCGTCTTGGAGAAAGGTGATTGTTTTCTTGAATTAGCAATACCCATTAATTTACTTCAATAAATTATCTTCATTTATATCTTGCTTATAATCCATGTAGTCCAAGATATAATTTATTTATTACATTTTATATCTTCAAGTCTTCAGTATTGCCAATTACAATCACCCTTTTTATTCTCACTGAAACATACTTTATTACACAACCTGAAAACATTATTTTATCAACTCGCGACACACCTTTGTCACACTTGGTTATTTACAAACAAATAACAGATGTTTATTTACAAACATTTACACAAGGTTTCAATTGACTGACATGTGCCCTTTTAACATCTAACAAATCATCTTTTTTTATGCTGCAATATACAACTCATATCAGTTAAATAATACAAGATTCTGTATGGACCAATGAACTTAGCAATAAACTTTTCATTACCTTCACTGGACCTATTTGGCACATAGGCCCAGCTTCCGATTTTGAATTGGCGGTTTTTACTGCCCTCGTAGACTTTCAACTTTTTATTTCTCTCACTCCTCTTCTTATTATTGGATATTGCTTCCTTCAATTTATTACAAACATCTTCGGCATTTACATCCTCTTCCGTCAAATCATTTAATTCCCAGGTGTTACTTAATGAATTGTTGTGGGCATAAGTAAACATTAACTCATGTGCGCTGAACTTCGTACTTTCACTTGTCCCAGAATTTAAAGTTTGTTGGACTTCAGTCAAGTTTTTATCCCATTGGTTCTTAGCTTCATTAAAATAAATTTGTAAAATTGATTTTATATTCCGCAAATAACGTTCACTCAAATTTGCTTGTGGGTGATAAGGAACAATTGTTTTATGTTTTATTGCCAAATTAAATAAAAAGGACCTGAACTCCCCACTCCTGTAATAACTTGCATTGTCTGTCACTATTTCTTTGCATAATGAGAAATTTTTAAAAATACAGTTCTGAAACACTTGAATTATGTTCTGCGATGTGGCCCTTCTAATCGCATTCACCCATACATACTTTGTACAATGGTCAACAGCAATCATTAAATAACAGTTTCCACTTACCGAGCGGTTTATCGGCCCCATCAGGTCGGTGTATATTCGGTCCATGGGCTTGTCACTTGTGTTACTGATGAGCGGGCCATGCAGGTAACGAGCGGGTGCTTTGGTGCTCAAACATTGTTCACACCTCTTAATTCTCTCCCGGATGTATGGCGCCAGTTTGGGATGGTAAAAGTGTTGTGTTGCCCACCTCAATGTCTTGTAGACTCCCTGGTGACAGCCTGTGAACTCCTCGTGGAAATATTTATAGACCATTTCCAAAAGCGACTCGGGCAGGTACACCTTTTTGGAATTATCACTGGAACTCACATAACACAAAACACTACCTCGCATCACAAAGTTACCTTTGTTTGTGCAATTTTTAATACTGTCAATCACCTTTAAAAGTTCTGGATCCTGTTTTTGCATTTCACTAATGTCACTATAGGCTACAGGTAAATTATTTAAATTGAACACTATTTCCGGTTCTGAAATACTATTTATAGTCTTATTTACAAACAGTCTCTTACCACCTGTGCTCCTCAGTAAAATATTTACATTTTTATTCAAGTCCATCTCTTTATCAAAGTGTCGAGAGAGAAAATCTGCCACATGATTATCTTTACCTGGGATGTGTTTTATTGTGAATGGAAGTGACAATACGACTTCAATCCATCTACCCAATTTGTTCAATTTTCGGTAGATTGTCAAAAGCCAAGCCAAACTTGCGCAATCGGTGCGTAATTCAAATCGTTGGTACTCTAAATACTTCCTGAATTTATTAATTGAATAAACAACTGCCAAACTCTCCTTCTCATAGGCGCTCAAACATCTCTTGGCGTCATTAAACTTCTTAGATTTTTTTTACGTTGACCATTGGTCTTGTGTGTGTGTCGTACGTCGCCCAGCGAAAAGTGAATCTCTTCAGATTTGAAGGTACAAAGTTGTTTTAAAATTTAGAGTTTCAATTTAAATAATTGCTCCAATTTCTCATTTGTTGTTTTTCAAAAAGGGGAACAGTTAGTAAAACAATTATTTCTTTTTCAGGGTTCGAAGCGTTTCATCTTTTCATCTTTTCATCTTTTCATCTTTTCATCTTTTCATCTTTTCATCTTTTCATGGTTTCATGGTTTCATCCTTTCATTCTTTCTTGGATTTATCTTTAAAGGAAGATTTAAAATTAAAGTCCAATAATATTAAATACCCCCGTAGTAGCAAACCTGCGTACTCAGCGAATTTCCAATGCATATATATATATATATGTATATATATATGTATCTTAATACTATATAAAGCCACATACCAAGTTTCATCAATATACATTCATAAATAAACGATTTATGACATTTTAATTATTCTCCATAAGAATAACATGGCGGCAGAGTATGCAGGTTTGCTGAAGCAAGGAACACAAAAAATGGGGTTTCACACAAATATCAATATAACTCATGTAGGTAAGGCTACATACCAAATTTCATTAATTTATTTTCATAATGAAGGCAGATAACACGTTACTTATTCTCCATAAGAATAACATGGGGCTGAGTGTGCAGGTTTGCTGCTACGGGAGCCTTTGGTAAAAAATTTTTTTTTGAGCAAATATCAATGGTCCATAACCAGAAGAAGCTGTATACCAAGTTTCGTCAATATACGTTCATAAATAAGCGAGATATAAAATTGTTATATTCCTCCATAAGAATAACATTAGACAACGTACTGTGTTTAGCACTTTCAATATCTCGGTAACCAATTGACGTAGAGGAATGATCAAAATACCAAATTGTGTGTTTTTTTACGCTGAATCCAATGGGAAAAAGTAAAGTTTGACTATTTCCAAAATTATATGTAAAAAATTCGAAAAACCCATTTTTGGGGTACAAAACCCCCCCAAAATACCCCTTCGGGTAGAGCGATCTGGCTGGTTTTCGAACTTAAAGTCATAAATGTTGCTTTACACGTTTATACCAAATTTCATCAAAATCGGATAATTTTTACGAGAGTTATCGTGCTCACGGACACATATATATATGTATATATATATATATATATATACAGTTTCGAACGAATGGTGTTTTTGGGGTCTGGGGACCTCAAAACGAAAAGTTATCATGGTCCCGGGCCTAGGTCTTACCATGCCGACTACGGTAATAGCTTCTTCCCTATAGGGGAAAATCGCTAAAAAGGATCGAACAGTTAATATTTTATTTTGAAAGAACGAAGTGATAAGCAAAACCAAGTTTAATTTTATTTTGAATTTTGAACTGATTTATTTGAGAAGAAAGACTTTTAATTTGTTTATTTAAATAAATACAAGAAGAGTTTATTAATTTCTTTTATTTTAATTTTATGACCACTTCTTATAACCCACAAGAAAAATTATAGCCTGCTAGGCAGCGCTATAGATTGCGCCACTCTGCTATTAAAAATAAGTTGGTCATTAAAAAACAGTCAAAATGGGAGTTTTAAAAGTGGACCTTCTGTCAAAGCAAGAATTAATGTATGAGTTGAAAGTTCGAGGATGTCCCAAGGACGATGTTGTGCTACAATTAAGAAAGGATTTGCGAGAAATTTTGAAACTGGGCGTCAAGGAGAATGTGAGTAATTTGGAGGGTTTGAATATTAAGGAGGAGATAGAGGAGATTGAGATCCGTTTAAATGAAATTGGTGAACTTATTAGTGAGTTGGAGGGAGCCAAAAATGTAAATAAGTTAGTGCGTCTAGAATGCAAATTAGAACATTATGCCCGCAGATTGAACTATGCTAAGATGTTAGATGTAAGGAAAAAGTCTGTAGATAAAATAAGTGAATTTTTTAAGATGCTAGATGCAATGCAAGTTAAGTTAACGGAGGTAGAATGTACAGAAGAGGAAAAAACTAAAGCATTGAAGGTAATCGAGGATAGTTTTCGAGATGAAATTGAATTTGAAACACAGTTAAACCTAAGCAGTTCTAGCCTTAAAGATAAGGAAATAGCTAGAGATAAGACTGAGGTAGATAATGCTAGCTCTAGTGTTAGTAAAATGTACATGAAACTAAGCAACCCCATTGAACAATATTTAAGGATGTTTAAGCCAACTGATGGTCTGGTAGTGGAATTGTTATTAAATTTTGTGAAGGTACTGTTAACACTTTCAGATGAAACACAGCTCAAAGCCAGTGAGATTTTGGAACTAAGCTTAGGTTACTGTAGAGGGGCATTGCGAGCAAAAATCTTAGAGAGCTTAAGCGAGGGTCATGACATTGAACGAGTACACACAATTTTAATTGCGCATTTTGTACCTATCACGATGCAAGAATCGTTAAATCGAGATTTGGTTTTGCGTCCGCAGAGACAAAATGAAAACTTGAACGAATATATTTTGGAAATTAAGTTGCATGCGCGCTTGCTCAAATGCCAATACAAGGAGGAAGAAATTGTGCAATTAATTGTAATCGGCCTCAATGAAGTAACAAGAAGTTACTTGGTTTTTGTGCAAATGCCTAAAACGTATTTAGAACTCGATCAGTTAGCTGTACACTGTGCGAACGTTGCCTATGCGAGTTTTTGCAGGCGCAGAGAAAATCCCACTGGCGGTCAACAACAATCGAGATCCCCCGGGCCAAATCGGTTCGACCGAGGTGGAATAAAATGTTTTAATTGCGGGAAAGTCGGGCACGCTGCAAGAAATTGTTTCCGGCAAAATGTCAACAAAGAATTTTCGAAGCCTGCGGTTCCAAAAAACTTGTAAGCAGAGAGCCAGCTAAATTAAGCCCAAATTTTGTTGGTTCTCTGACAAAAAAAGAATTAAATGGGCAATTTATGAAGAGGAAATTAAGAAATAGGGATTATGCTGACTACAGGGACAAATGTTTAAATAGACAGTTAAGTTTAAATGTAAAAGGCAATAGTAAGAACCTCCTGCCTACAGTGGAAGTGTTAATTAATGATAAACAAAAATGTAAGGCCTTGATAGACACTGGTAGCAGTGTTAACATAATAAGTGAAAAATTATTTACAAGGTTAAGAGAAGATAAGGTAGTTGGTAAACTAAAAGAAACTGATGTCAATTGTAAGAGTGCAGGTAGCGATAAGCTAGAGTTAGTGGGGCAGTGTAATTTAAAAATAAAAATAGAGCGCTTCACCTGGGAAGTTAATTTTCAGATTGGTAAAAACTTAGTCTGTGACATTATTCTGGGTGCACCATACATTAAGAAGAGCCATTGTGTAATTAATTTGTATAAGGAAGAAATTTATTTTGGGTTTGCGCCAAGTGTTAAAATACCCTGTCATGACATTGTAAATATAATGAGTAAGCAAGAAAGTATTGAGACTGTTTGTAACCTAAACATAGGATGTGATGAAGCTATTCCGGATGTAAATAAATTAGTTAAGGAATTTGGAAATGTTTTTAGTGATCAGATTGGAAGCGCAATAAACTTTGAAATTGATTTGAAATTTAAAGATAATACTCCAGTTAAATATCAGTATTATCCGCTTGTTCCCCCTAAAAGTGAAATAATGCGTAAAGAATTGGATGTGTTATTACAGCAAGACGTAATTAAACCGAGCATGTCAAGTTGGATCTCGCCTGCATTTTTAGTAAAAAAGGGAAATACGGACCAGTAGAGACTTGTGGTTAATTAAGCAGAGTCGCGCAATCTATAGCGCTGCCTAGCAGGCTATAATTTTTCTTGTGGGTTATAAGAAGTGGTCATAAAATTAAAATAAAAGAAATTAATAAACTCTTCTTGTATTTATTTAAATAAACAAATTAAAAGTCTTTCTTCTCAAATAAATCAGTTCAAAATTCAAAATAAAATTAAACTTGGTTTTGCTTATCACTTCGTTCTTTCAAAATAAAATATTAACTGTTCGATCCTTTTTTAATATTATTGGACTTTAATTTTAAATCTTCCTTTAAAGATAAATCCAAGAAAGAATGAAAGGATGAAACCATGAAACCATGAAAAGATGAAAAGATGAAAAGATGAAAAGATGAAAAGATGAAAAGATGAAAAGATGAAAAGATGAAAAGATGAAAAGATGAAAAGATGAAAATATGAAAAGATGAAAATATGAAAAGATGAAAAGATGAAAAGATGAAAAGATGAAACGCTTCGAACCCTGAAAAAGAAATAATTGTTTTACTAACTGTTCCCCTTTTTGAAAAACAACAAATGAGAAATTGGAGCAATTATTTAAATTGAAACTCTAAATTTTAAAACAACTTTGTACCTTCAAATCTGAAGAGATTCACGTTTCGCTGGGCGACGTACGACACACACACACAAGACCAATGGTCAACGTAAAAATGCCGTAGCCTCCCAGCGATCGTGAATATATACCCCTGGCTAAGAAAGTTCCAGAAGCCGGGCACGCCGGCCGTCACGTGACCCAGCTCCGGTTCAATCCAGCCAAGGAAGAATTTAAATCATTGTCTCCAACTCTCTGTCTTACAAACCCGAACAAGAAAATCGCGATATTGCCTTGACTTGCAAAACCAAGTAGCACCAGCAATTCTTATTTGCAACTGTCAGCAATTATTCACAAAACATCTTTTATATTTTTATACATTAATTATTTTAATACATAACAAGTAGTAAATTTAATTATATATAGCGTTTCAATTACAATTGGGACGCTATAGTTTCCATTTTAGTTTTCAAAGCGCTTTGTTTAATTGACATATTTTACTTTATAATTTCTTGGCATTCGATAAGGAACTTTCAAAGTAAATACTTTGAACCATTGCTGACAGCATGGATTGCAGACAGCTTGTTAGATTTATCAAGTCTGTATAACGTTTGCAACCTAATACATCAGTGGTTAAGCGCAGGTGTGGTAGACAAACCTATCTGTCCGGCACCATCAATACGAATCGAACAGATTGAATCAGCAGTTGAAATCACAGTGCTAAGTCTAGATGGTTTAGTAAATTGGAATTACTGCGTTGATGGATGTAGTGTTATACATTATAGTAAATGATAATTATAATCTATTAAATGTTTTTATAAATCAAATAGCACCCAGGCTGGATAAACTATTGGACAATAACGCAGGTCAAAAGCTCACATTACAGCCCCAGGGTTGTCAACAGTGTAAACTTATGTTTAATTACTGTGCGCTTATGTCACAAACATTAGTCTATTAACCTCTTCGGTAAACCTACAGGTAAAATGAATGCATCGTTTAAAATCGTAAATCATTACAGCGATATTAAGTAAAAAACTAAAATGAGGATTAAAACATAATTAAGATATTCGTTTTAATACAAATATTACTTATAATAAATATTTACCGTTTGCAGATAGGTGTGTTTACGTAAACAAATTCATACAACTAAAAGCAATGTGAATTATATTTAATGACAAACGTTGCATTTGGGCTTATTTAATAATTTTCAGTGCCAGTTTAAAAATCGTTATGAAATTTTTATGATAACTAATTTGATTTCAAATCAGATTGAGGATAATACTTATCGCTTATTTATTATCAGCTTGCTCAGTCTACCCGTTCTGAATATTATAAGCCTGACCTAATAATACAACCAAAATAACTAATTTATCAAATATGATTCAAATACGTCCTACGTAATATTTTATATACACATAAATTAATCTTAAAAGACAATTATTTTTATATATTTATATTATTGTAATTCCTAACCAAATGAATGAACCATTTTATTTGACAATTGACAATTGAATGCTTTACATAAAGAGTTATGGATCAAAATTACTACTTAAGGTTAGTACAAAGGTTAGCTGTAAGCATGTATTTAGATTGGTTTTAACACAACCATAAGAAAGTAAATTAATAAAATTGCATGAAAAGTGTAAATTCGTTTAGTTGTTTACAGCAATAAAAGAGTTTGCTGTTAGACTTGTGATGTCAGAGTTGCGGCAGTCACGTACAGGTCTTTTATCCTGAGGGGGCAATGATAGACCACGTACATTGTTCTTTTGTACCTCCACTCTATTTCCACTTGCTTCGTTGCAGTTTATTTTAGAAATGTAGACGCCAATATTTCCTTGTTTTTTACTTTCTCCCCCTATACATAGTATGGAGAAAGTATTGTTTCCGTAAAAATTTTCAAATTTGAGTTGTTGGTGGAAATATTTGTTTTGGTGCTCCATGAATCCAAAAAAGTGGTTTTTACGTGATGTCTGTGTGTGTGTGTGTGTGTGTGTGTGTGTGTGTGTGTGTGTGTGTATTTTAAATTAATATTCTACGATTGCTAGTTGTGGAGAAAATTGAAATTTTCATTTAGCGGTAAACGCAGTACGTTTTCCAATGTTATTCTTATGGGAAATACAAAAATAACTATTTCTCTCTTATTTACTGATCAATTTCATACAGACTTGATATGATTGTCAAATTAGCATTGGCCAACAGAGGATGTTCGAAATATTTTGCTATTTAACCCTGGGAGGAGCAAGGAGGCATTTCCCCTCTCAAAACCACTGTGTGTAGCAACAGAATCTATAGTGCCTCCCAAAAAGGGATTTGGATGGATATTTCTGAAAACATCTATTTTAGACAATTTTCTGAACATTTATCTATACTTCATATTCTATATTTAGTAAATAACAAATATTTTTGTCATTAAAGTTTGGCTAAAAGGGAGAAAGTATGTGTCGGTTTCCTGATACCGTGTATTTATATTTCTTATCGGAAGGATATGAAAATTTAAATGTTTAAAGAGATAATATATTTAACGTTTTATTATAGAAAAAATTAGAATAACGAAAACACATAGTGTATATTGCTGAAATAAAACCACAACCACTATTATTATAGAAAAAGTGCAAAAAAACAAATAATTTAAGAAAACAAGCTCACATTATAATTTAGTTTTAAAGAAATTTACGATTTTGTATCTTCAAATGTAATGAATGAGTTTGGCATTAATTACGTATGTATTACGTTCGTATGCATTATTTAAATAATAAATAAATAATTATTTTAATGAAACTCGTCTTCGTGAATTCGATATTTTAATAAAAAACGGCGAAATTTTTGCTTTTGATTTTATGATAGATACAACAACGATCCTTACAAAATACTTGTACAGTACACTCATAGTTTGGTTTCAGTTCGGATAATTTGTCAGTAACCATGAATTGCCTTCCTATTTCTAGGCCAGTTTTATCCTCTCGCACTATGTTTGATCCCTCGAGGCTGAGATCATAATAAACTAAATTCACTTTAGTGCTACTATATCTCATTTCTAATAAGGCAATAACATATTATAAACCTTTAAACCTCCTAACACGCTTTTGGTCAGAGATTATCAATTCGGTCAATATTACTATAAACTAATTAAATAATTAAATAATAAGAAATCGTATTAGCGAATTTCCCCTATAGGGAAGAAGCTATTATCATAGTCTGCATGGTAAGACCTAGGCCTGGGACCATGATAACTTTTCGGTTTGAGGTCCCCAGATGCCATAAACACAATTTGTTTAAAACTGTATATATATATATATATATATGTGTGTGTGTGTGTGTGTGTGTGTGTGTGTGTGTGTGTGTGTGTGTGTGTGTCCGTGAGCACGATAACTCTTTAAAAAATGGTCCGACATTGATGGAATTTGGTAAAAACGTGTAAAGCACCATTTATGACTTTAAGGTCGATAACGAGACTGACCGATTTATCCAAAGGGGTATTTTTGGGAGATTTTGTACCCCAAAAATGGGTTTTTTGAATTTTTTACATTTAATCTTTAAAAAACTTTAGTTTTTACCATGAGATTCAGCTTTAAAAACACACACAGTTTGGGGTTTTGATCATTGCTCTACGTCAATTTGTTACGGAGATATTCAAAGTGCTAAACACTGTACGTTGTCTAATATTATTCTTATCTATATAAATAAAATTGGAGTTTTGTCTGTACATTGCTTAGAATTATGAAATTTTTCCATATTTTCACGTTTCACACCCTAGGGAAGCCAAAACGGGCCTTATTTAAATTTATGTCTGTCTGTCTGTCAATCTATCTGTCTGTCTGTCTGTCGGTAATCCTCAAGAACGGGTTTTTGTTCGCTTTTCAAGGGAAAATGGGTGCACTGACTTTGATGAAACTTTGTTTATTTTTGTTCTATACATACGTGAACAGGTTTTAGGTTACTTTTAACTGGCATACGCCTATAGGAAAAATAATAGCAGGCGCTCAAAAACGTGATTTCGTGCGGTTTTGGTAATGTCTTGTTCGCTTTTCACAGGGAAACGGGTAGACTGATTTCGATGAAACTTGTTTCTATGTTCTATATGTGCGTTTGAAGATTTTAGGCTAACTGATATTTTAAAATAACCTTAGGACTCTGCCTCACGTGGTTTTAAAGATTCTTAATGGACAAAGATATGTTATTCTTTTGGATAAAGCATTTATTTTTAAAGAGCCAGATGATGAATAAAGAATAGTTATTCTATAAACAGATGTAGTAGTTCTTATTTAAAACGTTGAGTGAAGATTGTTAATAAATAAAATAAGTATACAGAGTACACATATAATCTAAATATATTTTTGTCAAACTCCTGCACTCATTGACATAGTGATCACTCTATCTAAATAAACGGTATCAGGAAACTGTCACATACTTTTTCCCTTTTAGCCCAACTTTAATGAATAAATTAGTTGTTATTTACTAAATATAGAATATAAAGAACGCATGAATATACAGAACATTTCCTAAAAAAGTTGTATTTAGAAATATCCACCCAAATCCCTTTTTGAGCGGTACTACAGAATACGTTGCTATACGCAGTGGTTTTAAGAGGGGAAATGCCCCCTAGTCCCCCCCAGGGTTTAAATGGCAACATATTTCGAACATCCTCTGATGGTCAAGGCTAACTTGACCAGCTTATCAAGTTTAAACGAAATCGATCAATAAAAAAGAGAGAATTGGTAAGTTTTGTATTCCCCAAAAGAATAACATTGGACAACGTACTGCGTTTACTGCAAAATTTAAATTTAAATTTTCCCCGCAACCAGCAATCGTGGGATAATAATTCTAAATAAACAAAAATTTAGTTTTTTTAACTCTTTTCAATGGTGATAAGTAATCTTTTTTAACATTTATTAAAAAAAAAATCCAAAAAAAACTGAATTTTGGATGTTTTAAGTCCTGTAATTTCTGAACCCGAACTTTTCCAGAAATTCGGTTGGTGTCATTTCATTGGAAACCAAAAGTTCTACAACCCTCTAAATTTTAATCAAAGTCGTTAGAGCTGTTTTTGAGAAACTTTGATTTTTCATGTTTTTTAGCGGTTTTGGGGGGATAATTATCCTTAAAAATCAAAAATGCTAAAGTGAAAAAAGCCTAGAGATATCTTTGATTAATACCTACATACCAAATTTCATCAAAATCGGTCCTCTGGTGTTGTCTCTAGCTCTGTACATATCCAGACAGACAGACAGACGGACAGCAGATACAAGTGTATTTTGGGGAAGATTAGGCGTTGAGGAGTTTTCTTATGCACTTTTAAAAGTTGAGAACGGGACATTGAAAAACAAATGTAGTCTCAAACATCTCTCCTTCACTCGGCACAATCTATGAATCACAAGATTTACCGATCCGACAGTTTTTTTTAAAGAGGTTCATAAACTGTTTAACGTTTATTTAATTGTTCATTAAACAATGCAATATGTAATTTTAATATTCTCAAATTATATGGGTTGTTATTTTATTTTATTAATCTGCTAACAACCGTACGTAGGATGGGTACACATCTAGTGGAGAATAAGAACAACATTTAATCTCGATTATTCATCAACGTATGCCGACGAAACTTGGTATATAGCTTCATATGGTAGAGGTATATTGTTATTTGAACAACAAATATTTTCTGATGTTTCCCATAACAGCAAACCTGCGTACTCAGCTGCCATGTTATTCCTACGGAGAATAATTAAAATGGCGTACAACGCTTATTTATGAATTGGTATGTGGCTTCACCTGGTTGAGTTCTATTATATTTGCATCAAAATCCATATTTTGTATTCCTTATTGCAGCAAATCTGCGTAGTCAGCCCCCATTTTACTATTATAGAGAATAATTAAAATGTTATGTATTGCTTATTTATGAATGTATATGAAAGAAACTTTGTAAGCGACTTTATGCGGTGTTAAGACATACGCATTGTAAATTCGCTGAGTACGCAGGTTTGCTGTGACGGAGGTATTATAGATTAATTGTGGATAAATTCAAATGTTAAAACTTTACTTGGTAAAACTTTTGTTTTATTTTTAAATAATATGAAGATGAATAGTCACTTCAAGCCGCTTACAATCACAATAGCTTTGAATCCGCTTTCCACTGTGGAGACAAGTAGTATTAGCAGTACATTTGTGAAAAGGTTAAAATAATTTTAATATAATAAGGTGTATAATGTTAAAACATTACCTGTATTCAATCAGTTAGATTATTTATTCTGCAAGAACACAGTTTATTTTTGGTTGTTTTATTTATAAAAATTAACTGTCGTTCACAATGGATTTTATGTACAGGGTTATTCTAAATGATGGACCCATTTCAAAAAATCGTATTTATTAAAGTACAAATCCAAAATCATCAATCTTTATACCAATGAAAAGAAGAAGTTCCAAAGTTCTTTTCCATACCTTATAAATGATCAATGTGGCCAACATTAGCTGCACGGCGAACATCTACGCGGTAGCCAAACTCGTCTCACATACGACAAAGCATATCTGCTATTGCTGAGTGCACGGCAGCAGTGATACGGTTTCGCACATCGTTCAGAGTTATTGGTAGAGGACGTAAACAGCTTCCTTGACATAACCCCATAGTAAATAATCACATTGGGTGGGATCAGGAAATTTCGGTGGCCAGAAGTGTAGAGGTGAAGCTGGCCAGGTCTTCATTTCCCCTGCGACCTATCCAGCGGTGAGGAAGGGATTCAAAATGCCTCGCACGTGGAGGTGCCAATGTGGTGAAGCTCCATCCTGTTGGAAAATGAACAATGACTGTTCCCTCAAGTTATGGAAGATTCACAGGATTTCATTTTCCAACAAGATGGAGCTCCACCCCATTGGCACCTCCATGCACGAGATTTTTTGAATGAATCCCTTCCTCATTGCTGTATAGTTCGCAGGGGAAATGAGAACCTAGCTCTATACTTCTGGCCACCGAGATCTCCTGGGGGCCTTCTTATGAGGTTATGTTAAGGAAGCTGTTTACGTCCCGCCTCTACCAACAACTCTTAGTGATCTGCGGAACTGTATCACTGCTGCCGTGCACTCAGTAACAGCAGATATGCTTTGTCGTGTTAATTTTGGATTTTTACTCAAATAAATACGAATTTTTAAAAATGGGTCCATAATTTAGAATAACCTTGTGTATTGTTAATGGGCTAAAAGTATGTATATTAAATTTTAATTGTACTCTTTTACACCAGGTTTTCCCACTATCCATATTACCTAACACTATGTTAGCCCGTTTAAGGGTGTATTCTGTTTTTGAATCTGGGTTTAGTTTGTGTTTGGTTAAATATAATTGAAAAAAGGATCAAACAGAATTGGTAGAATTGGACTTATGGTAAAGGTTAAACAATACTAAATTTCAAGGAATTTGAATAGTAGTGACAATAATGTGTATAATCTTTTCCTCTATTATTATAATGTAGGGAGTTTCAGAACAACTTGCAGATAATTTAGGGTATTGTTCCATGGCCAATAGCAAATGTAAATATCATAATTAAATTGTCTGAAAGACCCAAGTTACTCACACACCCACCATTTGTTCTCTTATTAACCTTAAAAAAAAAAAAAAAAAAAAAAAAAAAAAAAACTGTAAACATAAGATATTGAAATGTTGTTCACACTTTTATAATAACTATACAAAGCTAAACAAAATCAATTAATATTTTCTGACAAACCAAAAACAAAATGGCGGAAAATTAAACTTTTACTTTTCAAATAACTTAAAAACCGCTAATTAAACAAATAGTTTACATAAATAAATTATTTTAGATATTTTTCCTACAAATCTATCGACACTTTATGTAAGAAGATCGAATGAATACTAACCAAATTGTTTAAGTCTTTGTGGTACGCGGTCACTGGTGCCTGGTTGCAGTCGTTGTTAGTACGCGGCTAATGTCTGTCACAACAATGCAACAAAGGGGCCGCATACCACGAAAACGTACACAATTCGGTTAGTATTCATTCCATCTTCTTACATAAGGTATCGATAGATTTTTCATAATAAAATCTAAAGAAACTATTCTTATAAAATATTTTTTTAACCAGCCAAGTTAAAATTATTACAAAAGAAAAATTATGTAATATTTTCCAGAAAATAAGTATATGATTAATTTTTAATAGCTTTGTACGGTTATTATAAAAGTGTATACAAAATTCCAATTTCTTGTGTCCACCCGTTTTTTGTAAAACAATTAATATGTGAAACAAAAACAGAATGATGGCTGTGTAAGTAACTGGAGACTTTCGGACAATTTAATTATGATTTTTACATTTTATTTTGGCCCTGGAACAATGCCCTAAAATATCGGTAAGTTGTTCTGAAACATCCTGTATTATTATAATGGAGGAGTAGATGCTAAATATTATTGATTTTACTATATATAGAATAGGATAATCAATGTAGTCATTCTGTTCAATGAACATCAATTGATTTACCGTAATACAAATAGGAACTAATTTAACATTTAATTACTAAACATAATTTTAATAATTGCACACAAAAAGGCCATTAATTATTCCTGACTTTTTGGTCAACAGTTGTTCGCTTTTTACAATTGAAAATAAAAATTAATTAGGGTTCCAAAGGGAGTATATTTGCGAATTGAATAACGCCCCAGTCCATCAACCATTAGCCAATTAACGCGAGTCAAAAGCTCAAACTGCAGCCTCAAGGGAATCAACATTGGCAGCTTGTGTTTAATTTCTGTACACTAATGCCACAAACATCGCTCACTCAATCTGGTGAAGAATATATATATTCATGTACTACCAGACTGCAAGCTGTGCGTCTATAGTTTAAGTCATGATATAAATAAGAGGACTATTTGTAATAGTGATACTTTATTATTTATAAACTTGAAGTTTCATGGTGAAGAAAACCTGGATATCCATCAAGAATAAATTCAAAGTTCAAACAAGGTTTTGAGTCCGACGTCCAATGTTAGATAGCAGCACAGTCACGTGTTAGACAGAGCATTTCGTTCTTTTACTGAGAATGGAGCTCGTTCCCTGAATCATTTTTATCCTGTAACTCTTTTTGACAAATATTGTATTGGTTTTGTTTGAAGATTAAACATATTACAATTTCTTAATACTGTGTAAATGAGCAATTGCTTACTAATGTTTTCCTTTTAAACTTGATGCTTGAATTTTGTGTACTCAGATAGTTTATATTTACTTCTGCGTCATGAATAAATGTTACACACACAGTTCGCCTTGTACAACAAATAAAATAAGCAGCTGAAGAAGTACTAACATTGACTCAGAATGGAGAACAACTATAATAATAACATTTTATTAAAATAAATTAAATTAGACAACTATTTAAAAACAGGGTAACAATTTAACGAAACAAACAAAATTGTAATGTAGTGTAAATACGAGCAAATTTTGTTTTCACTAATTTGTCATTGAAAATGTTAAATACGTAATAATATCAGATTTAATCATTTAAATGTTCACTATGAAAGGTTCACAATGTTAACACACAGGGAATGGTAAAGTTTTAAAATCTCACCTATCTCCAGCAACCTAGTAGATGCATGCCAGGCGCATACCAGCGAAATAGCTGTCATGGCGTACAAGGGGTCTTGAGTAGGCTTGCTTAAATACGTTATCACCTTACGTGTTAAATATTATAGGTATACATTAACTTTTCTTTTGTATTAATCAGTTAATAAGTTACCTGAAAAAAAGATAATGAATTTATATCTGTACTGTTTATATTTTGGGATTTTATCTTATTTTAAGATTTGACATAATCGTAATTTTTTTGACAATCCTTGTACGAGGGAGACAGTAGTACATAATAATTATTATATGCTCAAGATGTTCGTTATGCAATTATTGATCGGTAAATTCCAAATTTAGTGAAAAATTAATCAAATGTCCATTCTCAGATATTTGAATTTTCTTTCCTACAACACAATGCAAATAAAACGCTATTGAGGATTTCGATCCGACAACTTTCAAACTGTTCCAAATTTGCATAGTAAAAAGGAACATCTATGACCTCGTAATTCATATAAGAAATAAAATATAAGTACGGAAATTGCAAAGCTAATTTTAATTTTAGCGTGGGTGTGAGGCAAATTGATACAAATTATGGAGATATCTTTGATAAAGCACGTGTTTCAATCTATTTAGATGGAGGCTTTTTCATGGTAAAGGGTATTCTCCACGGCATTTTGAACATAATATTTCGACATTAATCATTTATTGTTTATTTAAGTAACCAGTATTTGTAATATTGTTACACTATTTTTCAAGCTCACATATTGATCGTTACCAGGGATTAATTTAGAGTTGGCAAATATTTGTGGTATTATTGTTAGGAAGTTATCTCGTATACAGAATTTCCCAAAGCCTTAATGTTTGCAAAGTGAGATCCATATTTTGTGTAATATAAAATAAATGTTATTTTCTTTTGAAGTGGAAAGAAAATCCTCATCCTCATCCATGCAATCCTTCTAAAAACAATGTATTTGCATACAGGCCTCTAATTATGGCTTCTAAAGAAACACAATACATATGTAACATTAACATTAGGCGTATAACAAGTTCTTTTAAATTCAATTATAATCTTGTTGGAAGGACCATATTCGAGTTTTAATAATAACAGTATAAAGGTCACTTGCAATCACTTATAATCTTATAATAAAACATAAAACTAATTTATCTGCTATGCTTATTGACACACCCTTTCCGAATAGTGTATCTTAATTTAATTTTGTACGTTATGAATGTGTGTTTTCTAAAGGATAAGGAAGTTATGATGCAATATTTTATTGTTTGAAGACATAATAGCTTACTTGGCATTTTAATAATGAATCATACTTTATATTACCATATTTAAATGCCCGTTGAACACGAAAAATGTTGGTGATGTGAAAATATATCAGAGTAGTGGACGATGTGTTAAAACTGATAATAAAATTGGCTTTATAATTATTGTAAACCTATATCGGTGAAACATACAAGTAGCGTAGGTTTTATTTTAATAAACAAGATTTGATCATAAGACCAATAATAAATTTGAAGATTTTTATTAAATTTAATAAACTATATAACTTTAGAAAAGCAGCTTTTGAAATCTATATCTATAAACACGAAAACCCGATCATTCCTCAGGCGAACCTCTACATCTACAACCACGAAATTTGGCACGTGTACTCTTTTCATAACGTAGCTAATGGTAGCTAGGGCTCCGCCCCACGGGGAGTCAAATTTCAATCCAGTGTTATTCTTATGGACAATTAATTAATATGAAAAACCGATCATCCCCCAGGCCAACCCTCCACACCTATAACCACGAAATTTGGCACTAAACTATTTCCATAACGTAGGTAACCACTAAGAAAGGATTTTAGGAAATTCCTTTAGGGCTCCGCCCCATAAAGTCAAAGTTTAAATCTTGTGTTATTCTTAGGGACAATTTATAAATACGAAAAAACGATCATGCCCAAAGCCAAACCTCTACACCTACAACCACGAAATTTAGCACGTGCACTCTTTCCATAATGTAGGCAACCACTAAGAAATGGTTTTAAGAAATTTCCATAGGCTCCGCCCCACGGGGAGTCAAACCTCCCCTCCTTATTATTATGGTCAATTTATAAATACGAAAAACCGATCATTCTCCAGGTACCTACAACCTCTACACCTACAACCAAAAATTTGGCTCGTTTACTATTTACATAACGTAGATAACCACTAAAAAAGGATCTTATGAAATTTGTATATGGCTCCGACCAACGGGGAGTCAAAGTTCCAATCCTGTGTTATACTTATGGACAATATAGATTAATAAATACAAAAAACCGATCATCCCCCAGGCCAAACCTCTACACCTACAACCACAAAATTTGGCACATCTACTATTTCCATAACGTAGTTAACCACTAAGAAAGGATTTTAATGAAGTGGTTTCTATCGAACTCCACCTACAAGGAGTCAAAGTTCCAATTAAATGTTATTCTTATGTACATTCGTTTGAACTGATGAAAATTCAAACCGCTGATCATGACTCGTAGTAGTTCCACGGGTTATGCAGAATGCAACACACACCACAGGTTGCACTCCCGGTTAAAACCGGGTACGATGGTAGCTAGTCTTTTATAGTTTTCAAACTGATAAGCAGATTAGAATTACAAGTGTACTCTGTAACTTCCTCAGGGTATCTTAATGACCAATTGCTAAAAGATAACCTATTAAACATATTGTCCTCCGTAGTTGTTTGTTTTCATTAAAACAAAACCTTAAAGACACTTGACTTGATAAGTAGAAAAGTCTAGCAATTACAACTATTTTTATTAAGTATTCAAAAATATATTTTTATAAATACAAACATTTGAACGCTGTTGTGTCTAATAACAATTTGTTGTGCTATTTTATAATTAAAGAAAACCCATGGGTTGGATGGTAAATTTGGAAAGTCTGTATTTAACCAAATAGTTTCCTTTACTTTTTCATGTAATTATAATTATATTATTATCTAATGGTGAAATGTTAGTATACACTAACAAATATTAAGTATAGTGAGATATTTTTCACTTTTTCTAATCTAAAATATCATATTAAAAAAGGTTATTTTGGTTCATGGATTAACATTAAAGAGACGAACTGAGTGGAACTGAGTGGAACTGGGTCTTCTCTGTCTCTATTAAGATTTTACCATTTAATAATAAGCAATAAAAACATTTTGATTTGTTTAAGTTAAAACACACTTTTTGCTATTTCCAGTGTAAGAATTATCTTTACATTTTTTAAATTATAAAAATTAAATTTTTTGAGTTTTATCTCATAGTTAAAATTTTCATGTCATTATGTGTAAAGCAAAAATCCCCAATTTTTAGATCCTTATATCTTTTTCTAAATATTATAGTTTTAAAGACATTTAGCTTTGAAAAACAAAAGTGACCACCATTTTTAAATGGCACAAAGTAGAAAAATAATACTCTGTACTGTGTCAAAGTTGGTCTTATTAGCCTACGTGTTATACATATACCAAGTTTGAAGTTTATAAATTAACATGTTAATAAATTATGATTAATTATGTAAACAACACATACAGAGAGAAAAACGGAAAAAATATGTTTTATTTATTATCTTCATATTTACAAAATTACGGCCGAAAGGTTCGAATACGTTTTCTGAAAACTCTGTACGTGTATACAGTTCAGTTGGTGGTTACCAGAACATGGAGAGTTTGAAGTTTACGGTTATCTTAATTCTATAAATACAAGCAAAGCAAGCTTACATTATATAGTCCAGTAATATCTGCGTAAATAGTGATTACACAGTGTAACACTGTCTCCGCTGTCGGCATAGTAGAGCGTATAATGATACGTTCGTGTAAGCATTATACGCTTTTGGGCTCAAAGGCTTAACTGCTCAGCGTATGAGATATTCGTATTTTATACGTATACTTAGATTCAACTTGACATTATTAACATTAATAATCTGATCAATAATAAATAAGTGCTGAACAGTATTCATAGATTGGTAAGTAAACACACAACTACTAGATTTTGGTGTTGATGAAGCATGTGCAGTTTAAAATTCAGTAAAATTTAATTCTTTTGCACTAAAAAAAAAAAACAATAATTTTAACTAAATAAACTTGGATATTTAGTTTTAAACAACCAGTAATAAAATCAAAGCATAAATAGTTCAGGTGGGACAGTTTCTTGTATGCCATCATTCTGGCAAATTATATCCTTTGGCAATTCTTCACACGAACAAATAGATATAATAGAAACTGGATTTTTATTAAAGTTATTTGAACACTGTTGCCAAGTGTACGTTCATTTGAAGGATTTTCAGTATTAGGTTTTACTAAAATTACAGCTTTGAAAATATTGTACATCAAGTTAACATTAAATATACAACAAATATTTGTGAATTGAATAGGCCTAAGTGTATTTTATGTACACTTTAATAGGATGTCCTGTTATAGCGTGTAATTTAAAAATGGCCAATTGACTATTAAATTTAAGTTATCATATCAGTGATCGGTTGAATGAATTTACATCGATAATGCCAAACTTCAGTGGATGTTTTTATTATACCCTATTTGCTGAATATAACTCAGTTTAAAAGGGAGGACATATGTTAAAAATATCCAAAACTACTAAAATAGTGACACATTCTGTTAACAAAACTTAAAACTATAAAATGCGATGCTAAAGGCTTAAAAGTAGTCTCCACCACGAATTGAACGGGATTCATACGGTTGAAACAAGAAGTTATTGCGGATAATAAATTAAAACGGTTTTTTCAATATAATGAAAATTAATTTTATAGATTCTACGCACTATCTGATTTTTGAGTGACAAGTTGATTTGTTTAGTTACAATTTGATGCGATGATGTTTTTTATTACTGTTAGTACGACACTGCAGACTATTTTTCACCTACCTTAGAAGTAATTAATATCGGCGAAAACCTTACAGATTTTATACATATGCAATTGTATTAATTAATATGAATAATAGCACTCTATTTAAATCACATCCAGGGTCTTTAATTACGTAGCGTTCATTAATGTGGCAAGTAATGATGCACGAACAAGTAATTATATATTCCATGAAAGACGAAGTTCACAATCAGAGCGGTAACATTCAACTGTATTATTCAAACAGCTTTAACCTAAGCAAAACTGTTCCATTTAATCCATGCAGTTTATATAACACAGAGCTAGTTACTGGTCAACTGTTTATCACTGTGTGGAATGGTGGTGCTGGTATATTGAAACTTTTAATGAATAAATTATATGTGAAACGCAATAATAAATATAAGTTGTTGCCTGGTTCTTGTCCTGGTTGCCTAATTTTCCAGAGTTGTATGCATTTTTATACACATTAATGCGATGGATATAATCATTATTTCAAATACCTGAGATTGACAAGAGTTAGTCAAGTTAGACTGATGATAGAATTCTGATTATAAAACCTTTAATCTTTACCTCCATAGTTATGACAAAACAAGACATAACTTTAAAAGTGACAACAGCAAAATATATTTATAATATTTTTTAATCATCACCTGCACAGCATTTATCATTGATCGACGTCTCAAACAGATCTACGGTTTTTCAAAGGATATTAATTAAAAATCATTTAAATTTGTTTTATAATCTGAGATTGGAATGTTTGCAGTGAATTTAAACATTCCACATATATAAAGTGCGAACATTCTCTAACATTCTGTTGTGTCGTTTAAATATAATTTATTACAGTTGTATATAGAAGATCCAATTATTACCACTACACCCAGGAATTGTATCCCACAATATGATGTCATTAACGGACAAAACAAAAGGCACTGGAGCACTGCCGCCTGCCCGTTTAGCAGAATTGAGGATTGGCCGAATGAAAGGGGTTTTATTGATGTGTTTATTTATTTATTTAGTAAACAATACAATATTATTATTTGTATAACAATATTTAGTAATAATAATAATTTGTTGTTAATATTCTCTTAATAAATGTCAGGAAGGCTCATAAAGTCTTAAAAAACTACAACAAATTCAAAAGTATAAAGGTAAAGTTAAATAAAGTTAGGTCATGGTTTATTTGATATATAAAGTTGATTAAATTTCAATAAATTAAGACTTAAGTTTAGGTACGACATTCTTTATTCCTCATTATAATCTTAAGCAATTGACCTGTCCCTATTATGCCTCAAGGACTCTAGATGAAAAACGAAGAAGTCAAGTATTCAACTAAGGAAGTATTCTAAGATTTCAAAAATGACTTAAATTAAAACGTTACTTACATAAGCTATAGTCTAATTATGCAATTAGAGTAGGTTTATGATTGAATTTAGCTACACCTAATGAAGTTTTGGTAAAACAGTATGGATCATAAGCAAAAGTAACTGATGTAAGATAATTGGAGGGTCGCAGTCACATGTTAAATATTTGACGATGTAACGAGTCGTTTAGTTGGGGGGGTGGAAGAATGTTTGATTTCGTCGTCGTGGCGGGCAGCCAAGCGACAGGTAGCAGGTGGCGGCTGCAAGCGGCCGGTCGCACTTTGACCCGGCCTTATCAGCGCTTATCGGTCTGGGTATCCAGCCGCTTCGGCGAGGCAGTATGTCCTGAGCTCCGACTGCGTTCGCGTCGGGAGAGTTTTCGTTCGTACTGTTTCGAGTTCGTTGGTGGCGTGAGTGCCTGTGCAGTGAGATCTGCGTGGAGTTGGGTCGTGACCCGCTATTTGGTGAGTCTCGACAAATAGTATTATTAGTATATTGCCGTTATTAATATACTGTTCGAGTCTAAAACTTGTGAGGAATATTTCTGCCACGTGATCCGTCAAGACACGCTTGGGTCAGAGTGGCGTTTACTGTCTAGGCAGGGCCGAAATAAATAGTATATTTATTCAGACATATTTCGCTAAGCCCCAAATTCATTGACTATTTCAATTTGGAGGTAGGAAATACATATATATATATATATATATATATATATATATATATATATATATATATATATCGAGGCGAGACGGTTTGAGAAACCTGTTGAGAGTAGTTATGTAAGTGTAGTGTTTCATGGTTAATTGACAAGTTAGTTAAATTTTTTATTTTGTAAGTGAAAATTCGTCCTTTATAGTGAACTAGTGGGTGTATGGGTGATTGAACGATTCATTGTGAACTAGTCAGTGTGAACGGTTCACTGTGAGTGAACGATTCAGTGTGGGTGTATGGGTGTGTGGGGGGTGTGTTAGTGTAAATGATGGGGTAAGGGTTACTTGGATATGGGTATGATAAGGGTATTGTAATGGTATTATATAGGTTACTTGGATAAGGATAGGTTAAGGTACTAGGAGGGGTTTGGGAGTATGTGATGGTATGTGATGGTATGTGGTATTATATGTTAGTATGTCTTAGTATATGATATGGTATGTGACGATGGAGGGTAATGAGGGGTTAGTGTGATTTTAAGAGGATATGAGAGATTTATTGTATTTTTTTGTGTGCGTGGCTAAATTATACAGAGTATGTACAGACACTGGTCTAGGACGATGTTTTTGAACCTTAGAGTTTCAGTGTGTGTTGACACTTGTGACCACTTTCACAACAGTACATGGTTGAGTGCGTGTGCATGTGTGTGTGTCTCCGGTCTTTCACCCATCGAGTGGTATTTAATGCTCCTCCACAAAGCTAACGCTCATTCCACAATAAGAAGCCATGGCCTCTACGCTTTCATACACGCTGTGGGATGAAGAGAGCGTAATGAACGTTTTAAACGTGATTAGAGGCGAGGTTGACACCCGCCTGGTCATCCTTCGGTGGGGGCTCCTGTGTCCGGACGGCCGCCACCACTACCTGCCACGGAGGCACGTGGCCAACCAGCCGGGCCATCTGGAGGAGGTCCAGGAGCGCCTCCTCAACCTCGTCAACAACGGGGAGGTGGCCCTCCTCCAGAAGAGGACCATCCGCCTATTTTAGATTATAAGTTTTTTATAATAATAAATGAAAATATATAAAAAAACAACAAAAAACAACAAAAAAACAACAAAAAACACAACAAAAAACTATAGTTTTAGTCACTTCTCTAAGAATCAATTATTTTTAGAGGCATCGCGCTGGTTCTTGGAGCGTAGTGTAGCGGGTTCACAGGATCCAAAAATACTATTCGTTCAAGACTGTATATATGTTTCCGTGAGCAAGATAACTCTCGTAAAAACTTTGGATTAAATTTGGTATAAACGTGTAAAGCAACACTATTAAGAATTTATACGAGTCTGTCTAGAGTTTATAAATATATTATTAATTACCAAAAGATGATCCAAACATTCAAACATCCAAACATTTTACCCATCATACCGTATAAATAATACATCGCAGATTAGCAGCTCAAAAAGGTAACAACAATATGTTACAGCTGGTAAATTTACAACGGGGAACTATATTATAGTCCGGTCATATTTGGTCATATTTGGTCATATTTTTAAAGACAAAACTTGGATTAAAACTTGGATTAAAACTTGGATTAACCAATCACATTTCTCTGTGTAGTTTTTACCTGCTATTTCCTGAGTAACGTTTATGCTAGTGAAAATGAGTGAGCTTATCTTAATTTTGGACTTGCCTAAAACAAAAGAAGGAGCTGTGTTTTTTTACAGCCGAAAGAGTGTTTGCCATCTCGTCACCATTTGGACTCGTATCTGGCCGAGAGCGAGATTACAGTCAGCGATTGAAACACAACCGAGTACTTATATCCAACAGTGAGATTCAAGCAAAATAAAAAACAACCCTAGAATCCCACATAAAAAATAAATATGAACAACTATTAACTATTATTTGGAAAAATACAAGATATATAAATTTGAAGTTTAGAGTAACCATACCCCAACTAGTCTAAGATTTCTGGAGCAAATTACACTTGGATAACTATTTATTTAATAACCTCTTATCAGATTTTCAATTATAATTATTAAAAACCATATTGCAATATTAATAATTAGAGTGTAACCCTTTCAATATCAATATATTTTTAAGTATTCTTTGTTATTTAGCAAATTACAATGAGTAATATGTTAATTTTTAATAAATTATCTATACATACAAATATGCCAATGACGCATCAGTAATTAAAATCCTAGATTTAGTCATACAAAAAATCCCCTATTCAATCAGGAAGATTATGCAATTCTTATAATAAATATCCGTCGACTGCCATCAAGGAAGTGCAAACTTAATTTCCCGAATTTAATTTCGGCCAGTTTAATAACATATAATACATATAAGTCAATATTTTATTATGCAATTTACGATATTTAACTGCTCAATAATGGTCGTTTAACTATAAAAAAAACATTTTTTGAGCCCTCGCTCACGGGACCCCAAGCGGATGTCGGCCTGCAACTTGCGAACTCTAGCGGACGGTACGCTAATTTTATATCTTTGTCTGTTTACTAACTGAAAAACCATCATCAAAAACTTCCTTATAATCGTACACACCGCAATCTTCATATATTTAACCCGCTTGGGTGGGATTTTTAGGGGTGGTTGATTGGGGGGTAGTGATAATATCATATAATTTGTCAATCATCAGGACGTCCAAAGTTGTTCTCCTTCTGAAATGTATGAAACCACGCTTAACATATATTTTAGAATATTCCATTTATTTAATAGCTGGCTGATAAATAGATCAATACAAGTCTTAAAGAACAATCATTTTTATAAACATATATTTACTGTCCAGAATAAAAGTTTACTAAAGATTGTTTGGATTATTTTAGTCGCCTCAAGTAATCTTTCTATCTTATAACTATCCGAATTAAACAAGTCAAAATGTCAAAGCACAATACAACTCATAATCTATTTACAATATCCGTAACAAAGTGGCAATTACATTGTCACTTGTAAACCGGTTTCATAATAGATTGGGTCGGATTGAGTTCCTGGAGTCTAGCGCCGTGTCAATTCTGGAGCAAAATCACAGGGCCCCATATCCGACGGAATGACACCGGCGGCTGGCCTCACCAGGGGACAGGTGTGGTAATGACTAGCGGTCCGAGGAAATGTCTAGGCTAGGTGATGGAGAATGCGGGAATGTACGGGGTTGGCAGTAGGAAGCTGACTAACCGTTCAAACACGCCAGAACATAACAAATACGTTCTGTTGTACATCAGAGTTTTTGAGGTAAAGGAGGTAATTCCATTTTTTTTTTATTAGACTATTCATCTGTACTTAGTCTATAATTGCGAAGGAGAAAATTGGTAAATTTGGGTATAGATTTTTGAAGCCATCCTTAGGAGACTGGAACTTGGAACAAGTGTAACAAATTAGATGGAGAACAAGCCAACGGAGCCCAAACTTGTTGCCAAAAAATCAGCGTCAAATCGTAAAATAAGCTAATGATTAGCCTAATTATTTCTAATATTTCTGTAATGTAATCATTTGTGTATTGAATTATTTTCCAGCAAACATCAGTTTTCCAATAAAACTAAAAAAGTAGGTAAGAAATTTAGCCTCAACTAGCCACTAGTCTTTATATTTAAAAGGAAACCCGCAGAATCAAATTTTAAGTTTGTATTGGAAAACAAATCCTATGGCAAATCTAAATGTTCTAAAATTATTTTAGAAGGATTCTCCCCTTTGACCTTTAAAGCTTTAAGGGTTATTTGTTGCAGAAAATGGTTTGTACAGGTAACAGTTTAAAAATAATTTTATTTTGTGCAACTTAGATTCAATTACCTTTATTTGATCTGTTGAACCATCTCCGGTCCTTGTGACATAACAACCGTGGATGTAGGAGTAACATTGGCCAATACACCCCTAGCACAACTATCACACAAATAGTGGTTATTGTTAAAATTAATATACCTTTACCACTAATAGCATCCTACTTAGAAATGAGTACTTCCTATTATTTTTTTAAATGAATTTATTTCAAGTGTTTTAAAATTACTTGTGTCGTTTATTATGTTAAACGTAACATAAAGTGTTAAATTTATAAACATGTCATAGTGCCTAAAGATGTAAGCAATTGCTATCAGAGAATCCGGCTATCACTTATTGATAATCTATACAACACGTTGCTTGCTCAATGATTTTATTTTGTTATTTTCAGTACAGGGTTTTTGATTTGAGTAATAACATACCCAATCAACTACAAATTAATACACCGTGCACTTCAGAAGCTACGCACACAACCAGCAGTTTTGGGAGTCCCGCACATTTTAATCAAATTACCAATCCGCCTGTAATCATAACAGAATAGCCACCATTAATTTAATAAAATCAGTGAGTTCAAACTATTATTCCTCGTGGTTTATTTAATAATTTATTTACACACGTTTGTTTATGTTTCATGGTCTACTTACGAACCGGTCCCGGGAACGGTGTGCACCGGTGTGCGCCGGAAGCTCACACAACTCCATTGTCCGGAAGAACCACCAACCAACTACAAACGATTCCGAGTCCCGACATCGAACTCCCCAAGGACCCAGGACCATGGACCAGACATTCCTCAAACGTTTTTTCTTGAACTATTTTTTCTTTTCATTTTTAAATTGAGAAATTTAAAATAATATTTGTTATTAATGTGAAACATGTAAATTTAAATTTCAAACTAAAGTAACTGTTTATAAGTTCTTATGGAAATGTAATGAAACTAATTACATAATTTCGCTTTCAATGTTTATCAAACCAGTGTCCCCCCAGTTCACCTGGAAAAAAGAAAAACCCCATTAAAGTTAACTTGAATAAACAATAAAATTATTATCCACAAAACTGTCTTACCATTATTAACCCGACTATATTAAGCACACTTTCACTAAATCTGTTTGCACTTCCTTGATGGCAGTCGACGGATATTTATTATAAGAATTGCATAATCTTCCTGATTGAATAGGGGATTTTTTGTATGACTAAATCTAGGATTTTAATTACTGATGCGTCATTGGCATATTTGTATGTATAGATAATTTATTAAAAATTAACATATTACTCATTGTAATTTGCTAAATAACAAAGAATACTTAAAAATATATTGATATTGAAAGGGTTACACTCTAATTATTAATATTGCAATATGGTTTTTAATAATTATAATTGAAAATCTGATAAGAGGTTATTAAATAAATAGTTATCCAAGTGTAATTTGCTCCAGAAATCTTGGACTAGTTGGGGTATGGTTACTCTAAACTTCAAATTTATATATCTTGTATTTTTCCAAATAATAGTTAATAGTTGTTCATATTTATTTTTTATGTGGGATTCTAGGGTTGTTTTTTATTTTGCTTGAATCTCACTGTTGGATATAAGTACTCGGTTGTGTTTCAATCGCTGACTGTAATCTCGCTCTCGGCCAGATACGAGTCCAAATGGTGACGAGATGGCAAACACTCTTTCGGCTGTAAAAAAACACAGCTCCTTCTTTTGTTTTAGGCAAGTCCAAAATTAAGATAAGCTCACTCATTTCACTAGCATAAACGTTACTCAGCAAATAGCAGGTAAAAACTACACAGAGAAATGTGATTGGTTAATCCAAGTTTTAATCCAAGTTTTAATCCAAGTTTTTTTATAAGTTAGTTCAACCAATGTCAGAGGTTACTATATGGACAATTATTTGTATGAGTTCATTTAACTAAGCTCAGAGAGTTAAAAAATATATGTTGGAACAAACAATTTTATAAGTTAAGTTAACCAATAAATTCATTGGTTAAAATAACTAATTTGTTTCAAAGTAGTTGTTAAAACCTGAACCAAACAGCTTGACTGGTTAAATTAACCAATCCTCAATTTTCAAAGTAGTTGTAATAACCCCATATTCTAGTTTGTTACAACCCATTTCATTTTCATTCATTTAGTTGTTAGCCTCAATGCTTAACCCAGACAGTCCTAGAACCCCAGGCTTAACTTAGCTCTTGGAGGAATAGCCAAAGTTGCTGGGTTCTACATCTAAATTTTAATTTGTTCTGTCTAGATCAAGGATTATGCAGTCATAAGAAATCATAAGAAAAGGAGGCCCAACAGTTTTATAAGGACGAAATGAATGATTCAAAAGAAGTGTTGTACAAAGACCTCCATGTACTATAGGATTGTAAATTAATTAATGGTTTGGATCAAATAACTTTAATCATAAAAAAAGCTGGTAATTATATACATAATAGGCTGATAAGCCTATTCTACATCGTAGGCAGTAAATAAACTTGATTTAATCATCGTATAAACTATTATTCGGGTGGCCTTCGTCAGAATATACCTAAATATTAAATACCAATAAACTTAATTAAAGCTGATACATTTTTGTTTTTTCTTTTACAATCGAATAAATTAAACGTATATTGAGCTAAACGTATTGTAACTATATACAAATTAAAAATGTAAAATTTGGTGCTCTAACAGTACTAGCACAATTCAAGGATTAAAAACAACAAACCTCTAAAAAACCTCTAAAAACCCCCGAGTGACCCTCCACGTCCCCCGTTTTTAATAATTAAAAATATTAAACCACGGTAAAAGAAAACAATATTTATATTTTCGGATAGTTATATATAGAGCAAGTACAGTTACAGTACAAGTATAGTTATATATAGAGCAGCAAGGATTCTAAATGTTGTATAAATTCTGAGACTCATATCTTCAAGTTTGTAGTTGTCTACAAAGCCACTTTTATTTTATCAGACAGCTTTTTCTCAACTTACAAATTAAGTCTGATAATATTAAACAATTATTGAAATAAGTCATTTCTCTGGCTCCCTTGTTGTTAGGCTCACTTTATTCTGTGTCTGTATAGTGTCGGGTGCGTAAGGATGAACCACCCAATTGTGCCTGCTCCATTTCGCATAGTTAGACACTTTATAATGACATCCATCTTAGTTTATGGAATTGACACGTTTAAGTATATAGAATGTATAGTTAAATAAAACTGGTTATACATTACGGACTAGCACCGTAATCTTAGCACCGTAAATCTTAAATACTTATTATATCTTCTTAAACAGTTTATTTTCATTTTATCATAGTGATTTTGTCTTTAAAAATATGACCAAATATGACCAAATATGACCAGATATGACCGGACTATAATATAGTTCCCCGTTGTAAATTTACCAGCTGTAACATATTGTTGTTACCTTTTTGAGCTGCTAATCTGTGATGTATTATTTATACGGTATGATGGGTAAAATGTTTGGATGTTTGAATGTTTGGATCATCTTTTGGTAATTAATAATATATTTATAAACTCTAGACAGACTCGTATAAATTCTTAATAGAGTTGCTTTACACGTTTATACCAAATTTAATCCAAAGTTTTTACGAGAGTTATCTTGCTCACGGAAACATATATACAGTCTTGAACGAATAGTATTTTTGGATCCTGTGAACCCGCGACACTACGCTCCAAGAACCAGCGCGATGCCTCTAAAAATAATTGATTCTTAGAGAAGTGACTAAAACTATAGTTTTTTGTTGTGTTTTTTGTTGTTTTTTTGTTGTTTTTTGTTGTTTTTTTTATATATTTTCATTTATTATTATAAAAAACTTATAATCTAAAATAGGCGGATGGTCCTCTTCTGGAAGAGGGCCACCTCCCCATTGTTGACGAGGTTGAGGAGGCGCTCCTGGACCTCCTCCAGATGGCCCGGCTGGTTGGCCACGTACCTCCGTGGCAGGTAGTGGTGGCGGCCGTCCGGACACAGGAGGCCCCACCGAAGGATGATCAGGCGGGTGTCAACCTCGCCTCTAATTACGTTTAAAACGTTCATTACGCTTTCTTCGTCCCACAGCGTGTATGAAAGCGTAGAGGCCATGGCTTCTTATTGTGGAATGAGCGTTAGCTTTGTGGAGGAGCATTAAATACCACTCGATGGGTGAAAGACCGGAGACACACACACATGCACACGCACTCAACCATGTACTGTTGTGAAAGTGGTCACAAGTGTCAACACACACTGAAACTGTAAGGTTCAAAAACATCGTCCTATACCAGTGTCTGTACATACTCTGTATAATTTAGCCACGCACACAAAAAAATACAATAAATCTCTCATATCCTCTTAAAATCACACTAACCCCTCATTACCCTCCATCGTCACATACCATATCATATACTAACACATACTAACATATAATACCACATACCATCACATACCATCACATACTCCCAAACCCCTCCTAGTACCTTAACCTATCCTTATCCAAGTAAACTATATAATACCCTTACCATAACCTTGTCACACCATTACTCAAGTAACCTATATAATACCATTACAATACCCTTATCATACCCATATCCAAGTAACCCTTACCCCATCATTTACACTAACACACCCCCCACACACCCATACACCCACACTGAATCGTTCACTCACAGTGAACCGTTCACACTGACTAGTTCACAATGAATCGTTCAATCACCCATACACCCACTAGTTCACTATAAAGGACGAATTTTCACTTACAAAATAAAAAATTTAACTAACTTGTCAATTAACCATGAAACACTACACTTACATAACTACTGTTGAGGCCTGACAGGGCAGAGCAAGTACTGACACGCTCTGTCACCACATGTGGTATTCCTAGAAATAAGCCCGTCCAAAGTAGCTAGTTTGGATTATTCCATGGTTGTCATCGTGTGGTTAAATCATTTAAACTAAATTGCAATAAGTTTTTTTGAGATGGCGTATTTTATTTGCAAGTGCCTGTGCTTGGTAGTCTGAGACCAGCTACTTGGTATTTCAGTTTAAACTGTAATTTTACTAATTTTATTGGCAACATAGTGATTGGCCTGGGCACTGCCCGAATACTTTAATTAAATTTAGTCAACTGTGTCAAGTATTCTGTGCAGGTAGCCGGTAGTGTACACGTTAGATCCTGTCGGTATCAGCCGAGCCGGCCCCGATTACTCGACTAGGAGTCGTGGGCGTTGTTCCCGATAAGGTTTAGTGACACACGGTGTTGCAGGGACTCTGGGCTTTTTCTGTCGGTGCGAGTGGTCGCTGTGGAGGACGTGGCCCGAGCTGCAGGGTGTGTCAACTCCTCGTCGTCAAGTCCCCCCCCCGGGTCTGGCTGTGATTAGAAGCTACTTCTGTGGTGAACTTGTTTCACGTCTGATTGTATGAGCCAGGCCCAAGCCAGCGCTGAGGTGCGGTCCACATACCCCTGAGTGCCAGTGGAACCCTGGAGTAACCCAGCCATCACAGGCTGAGCCGTCCGCGGCGAAATTAAATAACCTCTCTTGCGGATATTTTCTTACAGGGGGAAAATACGTCGCAAGAAAACGGCGCCCGAACCGGAGACTGAAAATTGGCAGTTGTGCTGCGGACTTGTGCTGTGGACCAGTGGACCTGCGCCGACCTGTTGGCTGAGTGATTGACCCGCTGTAGGGGGACAGCTGGTGTACAATTAACTTAATTTCTTCTGTTCCAGAGTTATTTATTGAGAACCCTGATTATTTTCAGTGGTTGAAGAAATATTTAATTGATTTTAGAAATTTATTTATTAGTTTTAATATTTTATTGGCACGTTTGGGACTTAGATTTTTTTGGTCGTTGGTAATTGACGTTGAGTTTTATTTCTTTGTATTAATTTGGGATTTGTACAAAATGGTCCTTACCACGACTACGACGTCCGCACTGGGGAGTACGCCCCTTATGTCGACGGCAGTGACGTCTAGTTCTGGGGCTGGCCCCGAACCGACGGTTACGAGAACTGTACCTGTGTGGCCAGCGATTTCTTCGGTCGTTACGACAAGCACGGTGACTTCATTGACTTATACCACTCCTACTACCATGTCTTTGGGGGCGCGGCCCCAAGACACTCGAGTAGGTTGGATTTATGACCTCTCAAAAGATGATTTGATAAGGACCATGGCGCAGTATGCTTTAGACACCAGAGGGAGTTCTGCCGAATTGAGGCAGAGATTTTCGGCGTTTTGGAAAATAGAGGCCGTCTCAAGTGCTGAAGAGCCACCATGGATGGGTGGGGCAAAGTCCCCGGTGTTCTTGCCGACTACATCAGTGAGCCTGGGAATTCCAACTCACCCGGCACCCGTACCACAGATTATTGTCACATCTGCGGCAGATCAAGGGGTGGTTGCGCTCTCAGAACTTAGCAAGGAGCTGGAACATGTTAAGGAGATCCTGGGACTTTCGCCTAACGCCAATTCCCGGACTCTCAGAGAGACACTGGTTTCCGTGGTGCAGCACACGAGAGGTACTCCAGCCAGCGAGATCAGTCCTGACTTCCCTGAGCCGTTGGCCTATGCTCCCACCCGTAGGGTATCCTACAGACCCGGGGTACCAGAGCGACCTGTGGTTGGTCATGAGAAGCCTCTCCGCCCTATGACCCTTGAACTTGGGCAGGAGGCGAGGACCACTAGGAGTGCGGCGCCGCCACTTGATTGTCCCTCAGTGTGCAATATGGACGGGAAATGGGGACTTAAATTCGATGGGCGACGAGATCCAGTGTCCTTCCTTGAGCGGCTAGAGGAGTTAATGACTTCGTACTCCGTGCAGCCAGAAGACTTGCTGAAGGCCTTGCCAGAGCTGCTACACGGTTCAGCGCTACTCTGGTACCGGAACCATAAGGATATCTTGTACTCATATGAGGCTTTTCGGAGGCACTTTGAGACCCAGTTTCTCCCGCCAGGTTACAGGAGAAACTTGGATGAGGAGATCCGAAAGCGGACACAGGGGGAACATGAAGCGTTTAGAGATTTTGTCATCGCCATCATGACCTTGATCAGGCGTAGCGGAACGTTGTCTGAGCAAGGAAAACTGGACCTGATTTACAGCAACATAAGGCCGGATTACAAACTGATGGTTAGGCGACAAGATTTTAGTTCTCTGGCTGAGATGAGGGAGAGAGCCAAGGACTATGAGGCCTACCTTCGTGAGAAGTCGAGCTTCCGCCCCCCACCCCCTCTGAACGTAGTGCTGGTTCCGGAAACCGCATACACTTACAAGAGGAGGGGCGAGAGACAGTTCGATGCGGCTGTGGTCGATAGGCGACCTGAAATATGTCAGGAGTCCCCTAAGAAGGAGCGGCAAACTCCTGCTGTGTGTTCTGGGCTTCGCGTGGGTTCCAACTCTAGCAGGCCCCGCGGAGAAAGGTCCGTGGCCACCAATGGCAAGTCTGGCAGTCCTAGGGGCACCCTTCGTTGTTTTAGGTGCCAGGAGGTAGGCCACTTTGCCAGAGGTTGCAAGAAGCCGAGGGTTGTCACGTGTTTTGGGTGTGGTAGACCCGGGGTGACGATAAACCAGTGTGGCTGCAGGGCGGGAAACGAGAGGCCAGCTCCGACGTCAGGAGGTCATCTGAGCGTGGCAGCCCGCAACGAACAACCTCCACGGAATGGACCGAGTGGCTCGGAAAAATAAATAGCCTAGTAGGAGGCGTTGACAAAGGCTTGCCACCCGGGGACGCTAGGCCCTTTGTTGAAGTAGAGGTGATGGGCAGCGTGTTCGTGGCGTTGTTGGATACAGGGTCCGTTGTCAACCTGGTTGGGCAGAAGGTGGCCGATCATCTTCGCAGACAGGGAGTAGACTCTGCTGAGCAGGTGACCCCTTTGAGAATGGCGGATGGTTCGAGGTCTAGGGCCGAATTTTCTTTTCGGTTGACGGGAGATGCCGGCGGAAAATGGTGGACAGGAGATGTCTTGTATATTCCCACTCTCACCACAGACATGATTCTCGGCAAGGATGCTATCCGAGAGTTAGGACTGGTGACGGTTGGGACAGAGACGATCCGCATGGGCGTGGGTGCTGTTTGTTCTGGCCATGAGGGCTATTCGAACATTGTCAGCGTGGGTGACGAAGACCCCGAAGGCCATGAAGTGGAAGGTCCCCGTTTGACTTCTGACTTAGACATGGCGAGTGGGTTGGGCAAGATTGGAGGAGTAGGTACGGACCCCACCTGTGTCGATACCACTGGCAAGCGGGCGCTTACCCCTTTGTTGGAGCCACAGATCCGGGAACTCAAAAGTTTCTTGGATCGCGAACTGTCAAAATTTGACGAAGTGCCAGGGAAGACCCACCTCTTAGAACACGTCATACGTCTGAAAGAGGGAGCAGTCCCGGTGAAGCAGAGACATTATTCGAGGAACCCAGCCATGCAAGCTGGGGTTAATGAGGAAGTAAAGGCCAGCGAACGGAAGCATTTCAGGGTCCCGAAGCATCTCCAAGACCGCTTGGCAGAGTTGGAGACGCAAGGCTGGTCGAGGAAGGACCGCCGAAACAAACGCTGGGTCGTGACCCGCGAGGACGGCTCAACATTCAAGATCCGTGCGGCCAAGCTCCGTACCCTCGAGGAGCTCCACTGAGGGTCTTCATTTGTTTCGTTTTGTTTTAGTTTTGGAGGTATTTTATTTCTTTCTTTTGACAGCCTGAAGGAGGCGTAGTAGTGGAAGGAGTTTGGGAGAGGCCCATGGACGAGAACTGTCCATTGGGCGTTGGACAATTGAAGTTCCCTCGTTTTGAGTGGAAGCATTAGATTTTTTTTCTTTTTACTGTTTTTTCTTTTTTTTCACCCCGATGTTGGTGGGGGGTGTAACGAGTCGTTTAGTTGGGGGGGTGGAAGAATGTTTGATTTCGTCGTTGTGGCGGGCAGCCAAGCGACAGGTAGCAGGTGGCGGCTGCAAGCGGCCGGTCGCACTTTGACCCGGCCTTATCAGCGCTTATCGGCCTGGGTATCCAGCCGCTTCGGCGAGGCAGTATGTCCTGAGCTCCGACTGCGTTCGCGTCGGGAGAGTTTTCGTTCGTACTGTTTCGAGTTCGTTGGTGGCGTGAGTGCCTGTGCAGTGAGATCTGCGTGGAGTTGGGTCGTGACCCGCTATTTGGTGAGTCTCGACAAATAGTATTATCAGTATATTGCCGTTATTAATATACTGTTCGAGTCTAAAACTTGTGAGGAATATTTCTGCCACGTGATCCGTCAAGACACGCTTGGGTCAGAGTGGCGTTTACTGTCTAGGCAGGGCCGAAATAAATAGTATATTTATTCAGACATATTTCGCTAAGCCCCAAATTCATTGACTATTTCAATTTGGAGGTAGGAAATACATATATATATATATATATCGAGGCGAGACGGTTTGAGAAACCTGTTGAGGCCTGACAGGGCAGAGCAAGTACTGACACGCTCTGTCACCACGTGTGGTATTCCTAGAAATAAGCCCGGCCAAAGTAGCTAGTTTGGATTATTCCACGGTTGTCATCGTGTGGTGATTTAATTTAAACTAAATTGCAATAAGTTTTTTTTGATATGGCGTATTTTATTTGCAAGTGCCTGTGCTTGGTAGTCTGAGACCAGCTACTTGGTATTTCAGTTTAAACTGTAATTTTACTAATTTTATTGGCAACATAGTGATTGGCCTGGGCACTGCCCGAATACTTTAATTAAATTTAGTCAACTGTGTCAAGTATTCTGTGCAGGTAGCCGGTAGTGTACACGTTAGATCCTGTCGGTATCAGCCGAGCCGGCCCCGATTACTCGACTAGGAGTCGTGGGCGTTGTTACCGATAAGGTTTAGTGACACACGGTGTTGCAGGGACTCTGGGCTTTTTCTGTCGGTGCGAGTGGTCGCTGTGGAGGACGTGGCCCGAGCTGCAGGGTGTGTCAACTCCTCGTCGTCAAGTCCCCCCCCCGGGTCTGGCTGTGATTAGAAGCTACTTCTGTGGTGAACTTGTTTCACGTCTGATTGTATGAGCCCAAGCCAGCGTTGAGGTGCGGTCCACATACCCCTGAGTGCCAGTGGAACCCTGGAGTAACCCAGCCATCACAGGCTGAGCCGTCCACGGCGAAATTAAATAACCTCTCTTGCGGATATTTTCTTACAGGGGGAAAATACGTCGCAACGACATACAATCACTTGGAAGCTATAATCTTGATTAATGTTAACATAACGGCTACACCAACTCTCTGTACCCGAGGCATTTCGTACTTTTTACTATTTTACATTTCAACTGTAAATCGTACGACTTCCATTTGTAAAACGTATTGGACAAAGAATTTTTAGTACCGTGGAACAAAAGTTAGCGGATTATGTAGAGGTAAAAACTTATAAAAGGTGAACGAAGGTGAAATCCATAACTATGACGTACACTAGTAAAATAAAAACTTGTTATGTCCGAAATAAGTGTAGTTTTAAGTAGGTCTATACAAGTTACTAGATTCAATTGTCTGTGACAAACCAATCGCTATTAATTGTTATCAAGAGACAAACGATTTTCTGTTACACTCCATTTACTTTCCTTTTAGTTCTCTCAGGGGGAAAACAGCCCAGATTAAAGTTTTATTCCAAGAAGTCATAGTTTTTCTTTATTAGGTATATAGATATTGAAACTGTTGATTTAAACCAAACAATAAAATACTGCATTATAGAAATGTTCTGATGAATGAGCAGGCTGCAAGCTTTGTTTAGAATTTGGATAGGCAAAGTGCATTTACCAATGGCATGTAAAACGTTGTTTACATTAAAAGTACATCATATTGCAACTACTGTTTTGGATAAACATTTATAATATAACTAGCTGCTATCGTATCCGGTTTCACCCGGGAATACAACAGTTGTGTGTGCTGCATTGTGTGGTTAACCCGTGGAACTACTACGAAACATGATCAGCTGTTTGAATTCTCATCAGCTCTCACTAAAGTGAAGGTCCATAAGAATAACACAGGAATGCAACTTTGACTCCCCGTGGGGTGGAGCCCTATAAGAATTTCTTAAAATCCTTTCTCAGTGGTTGCCTACGTTATAGAGAGAGTTTAAATACCGAATTTCGTGGTTGTTGGTGTAGAGGTTTGGCCTGGGGGATGATCGGTTTTTGTTGAATAAGAGTAACACAGGATTGGAACTTTGAAGCCCCGTTGGGCGGAGCCCTGTAGGAATTTCTTAAAATCCTTTCTTAGTGGTTACCTACGTTATTGATGACGGAACGAAGTGAAGGAATCTATGTATTAGCAGAGACTATGATTCGGTGTCCGTCAGTGTGTAGTCGTGTGGTTTTGTGTGTTCGGAATGCAATAACGTAAAAACGGCTGCACGGATCGTTTTCAGATTTTACACAAGTATTTCCCAGTACACTTCACGCTTCCAGTTCAAAAATGAACCACATTCATTAAATAATTTGTATTAATTAAAATTTGTTTAAAGTTGTAATATTTCCATAAGATAAAGAATTGGATAAAAATTACTGGTTTTATAGTACGAGATACTAATGCAATGTTGTTTCGTAATTACAAGAAACTACAAACAAAATGGTTTTATTCATATATTTTATGATTAAATCGATAAAGTAATCTACGATTAACATGGTTTAATTCAATTTATCAAAGGTTTAACAAATTTTTATATTAAAAAACAAATATAAGTTTTTACAAGTAAAAGTAACGTTCCCCTATAATGTGAGTAATGTGAGTGAGTTAATAGTTTATCCGCTAAATTTCAGCAGCCTTTTATTTCGTATTTACTTCTGCTAGCTGTGTTCTTTTGTCAGTTTATGTTTTTAATTCCCCCCCCCCGTCATAGCAAACCTGCTCACTCAGCTAATTTCCAATGAACCTCACTGCATAGGCAACTTACGGTGTTATTTTTTGTTAAAGAATTTGCACCTCTAATCTTTAAATGTGTAATTCTATAAGCGAAATTTTAAAGTCAAAATTGTGAGAGTTTGGTAAATTACAGGATGGTGGGAAACGGCTCAAGTTAAAGGTCTTGATCCCTGGGACTAGGGAAAAATAGCAGAATTTCTAAAAAAAGTTACCAGAAACAAATAAATAACGTAAAACATCCCCCATACGAAAAGCATTTGGATTTAAAAACGTGTGCTTTGTTTACGAACTGACATGTTTCTTCTTATATTGTTTTATTTTCCTCAGCAAGTAAAGAGTAAAAAATCACATAAGGTAGTGTAATAGAGCAAGGTTAGGGTCTATGACCCCTTCAAGTCACTAGTGTAATATAATTTAATATAATTAACAACGATCTATCCTACGTTATAAAATTAACGAAAGGAAAAGTAGATATTTTCCTACAGAATCCCCAGGGCTATTTATTTAATATTTTTTGATGAAATTTCGGTTAGAATTTGCGTTAACAGAAGAAACTTTTCTCTACCATTTCTGAGTTCGGTCATCCCATTACGCAAATATTTGAGCGTACTCCTAGTGTAAAGAGTACAAGTGCCAAATTTCGCAGTTGCAGTGGTACAGGTTTAGCTTGGGGAATGATCAGGTTTTCGTATGTATAAATTGTCCATAAGAATAACATGGGTTTTGATTTTTGAAGCCCCGTGGGGTGGAGCCCTATGTGAATTTCTTAAAATCCTTTCTTAGTGGTTACGTACGTTGTAAAAGTAGTATACGTGCGGAATTTCGTGGTTATAGGTGTAGAGGTTTGGCCTGGAGGATGATAGGTTTCGTATGTATAAATTGTACATAAGAATAGCATGGATTTGGAACTTTGAAGCCCCGTGGGGTAAATTCCTATGGGAATTTCTCAAAATCCTTTCTTAGTGGTTACCTACGTTGTGAAAACAGTATACGTGCCGAATTTCATGTTTGTAGGTGTAAAGGTTTGGCCTGGGGGATGATGGGTTTTTCGTATTTATAGATATGGAATATTTGTACTTGTGGATAGGATTACATTACAACTAAACTCAATAGTTTTAGTAACTATTGCAATAATTATGTATCAATTACCACAAAATTACGTTAATAGAGAAGCTGTACAAGTGAGCCGAGACGAATGGGCATATTTATGTTCTAAATTATAAGCTTATAAATGATAGCATCTAAGCACATAAAGACCTTACGGTGTAAAAGTTGCAGAATGTAAGGGTAATATTTTAAAATAAAGTAATGAAGTGTAATGAATTATGATATTATTCTTAAAAATAAACATTTATTTTTATAGTGCGAGACATTAACCCACGAAGTTCAATCCCTACGACTTGCTATGTAATTGGTATTTGAGACGAGGAGAAATATCTTTACAATAGAGAATTCCCTCCAATAAAGACCGTTCAATATTTATTATTATCTTTTTTTGGTTTTTTATAAATTTGGTATTTACTCTTGGTCTTTAAATTGTACTTCGAGCGATAGGATATTGAAAATTGGCACATTGTTTATTAAATAAACTACCAATAGAATGTAGTCAGTAATTTTTGATTAAATTATTCAATAGGATGAAAGAAACTAAGATTTGATATCTCCAGGGATTAAAAGTCGGCCAAATATAAAATAATAAAATATTAATAATATATAGACTGATTTTGATTGAGTTTTCATAACAGACATTTTCAAGAATGTTGACATCTCTGACACAAAATAAACCACATGTTATATTTTAATTACTCTTACTTGGTATCTAAAGCATTATTTGTCTTCAGATTATATTTTATATTATTTCTTCATGAAATAACTACAGTATTTTACCAGAATAGCCATCGTAAAGTTCTTGCGGTCAGTTGGTTGAATTTATAAAGCTAGCAATCATTTGGGAAAATTGTAGCTTCTGGCGACCAATAACTTGAGGTTTGATCAAACAAAAATATTTGTCTCTTTAACTTTGAAGAAAATTGCATAAACGAGATAACATGCAATTCGATGAGGTATTAGTTATATTTTTTAAACCTTTTCGACCTATTGTTACGTTTATATTTTTGAATAAAGATCATTAAAATTGTACATAACTTTGTAGAATAAAACTTACAAGGACATAGGAAAGACTAATTGGTAAATAGTTTATTGCAAGTGTAATGTTAAGGTAAAACACTGTGCCACTGACTGATAAGATCAGTCAGTTGTCAGTTGTTGACTGATAAGATTTTTCTATTAGTTGTCCTTTGACAGGTTGGTACTGATGAACCCGACAACACTGAAATAAAAATATTGTTTAAATTCATATAGCAATCATGATTTTAATAATGACATTCTAGTGGGCTATTAAATAAGTTAAAATCATGTTGATTTCACGATAATAATGTTATGTGATGAACGTTTTAGGTTGAACGAAATTCGAATCAGATATGCCAGACTAATGCAGTGAGATCAGTATGCCCTTTTATGAAAACCAGTTTTTGGAAACTAAGCGTGAAGTTTGTTTTATAAGAAATAATCATTATTGTGTATTATTATTTGATTTGTATTTATTGGAATTATTGAAACCCATTGAAACTCATATATATATTTCCATTATTACCGTTAAAAATTCATGTTGTACATGGCAAGAGTAACTTATATCTAAAACAAAATTTCTTATGAATTAAATAAAGTCTCGTACAAACATGATAAAGATAATCATCTTTTATTAATAAGTATGATAATAAGAATATCCGCTATTTGATACTCTGTACAAATTATTTTCCACTAGCATGCTTCTTACAACATAAACATAAGATTTTTTAGGTGTAATATAACATGTAATCCTTATCCTTAGTAATATATAAAAATGGGATGGTGTGTGTGTGTCTGTTTGTCTGCCTGTGTGTTCCTCGATCACTCAAAAACTACTGAACTGATTGGCATGAAAATGTACAGGAATTTTCCTTATATACCAAATAAACCCATAGGCCTATTTTCGTTTTGAAAATCCTATAGGACTCTGCCCCACGGGATTTCCAAGTTCCCATGTATTCCTTATGAACATAATTTTGTTATGAGATGATGAAAATACAAACAGCTGATCACGATTCGTAGTAGTTCCACAGGTTAACCACAGAATGCAGCACACACAACCGTCATAGTTGTTCTATTCTGAATTTATTTTCTCGTTGCGAAGCACGGGATTAGCAGCTAGTACATAATAAGTAAAAAATGGCCATGGTCGGACGGTTATATGATCACGTATTACACAAACGTACTTCAAATATTATAATTTGTGAAATAAAACAAGATATATAAGTACGTATATCATACTTAAAAGAATATATAAATACTCTTGAACAATATGCCACCTAAATATAAACTGGTAAGGTTTTCACGAACATGGTTTAAAGTAAAAATTAAAATATTTAATTTTGGTTCCCTGAAAATTTAGAGTGTTTCAACAATAAACAAGCAACTGTCATTATCGTTACAATTTCTAAGAATCAATCGACATTATTGAACAAATTATTTAGTTGCATAATGAAAAACACAAATATACGTTTTCCATTATGTTCCTCTGTTATTTCGGTATATGGTTTACAATGGGGGAGAAGCTGAGCTGGCGGCTGAATGGAACGGTGCAACAATACTACGACTGGTCACAATGGTCTCTTCAATATCAGGTTTCATTGGACGTGGAATGCCTGCGATAACATAGTCATGGCCTGAGCGCACAATGTTTGAACATAAAATGTTGATTATTGTTTGTATAGTATTTATATTTACCGTACTGGTAATATTAGTAATCCTGATGCCATGTGAATACTAGAAATATCTGCATGGTTTTTCATCTAAAAACAAAACATTTTTAACAAAATATTTTTCTGTTTCAACCCTTTAAAGTGGTTATTTAAAAATCATGTAAATCCTCATAAATACTCAATAAAAATGTATATTTTAATACAATAAACCTAGCTGACAACAAAACTAATAAAATTATTCTTACTTTGATTTGCTATTCCTATAGTCACAACGCAATAATGTTAATGTTAAACATTTTTACTTACGTGTAATTTTTAAAACTACATCTCCTATCCTCAACTGATAGCTGTGAATTCTTGTTCTTTCTAGCTAAATAACCTATATTTGCTAAGGTATATTGAAGTAAATTAATAGTTCCATTTCATTTAACGATATGCTTTGTTTTTACAGTACATGATGGGTGTTCTTGAATTGTTACCAAGAGATCACAATTTTGTCGGTTATTATTTACCTCAAGAGAACATTTTTAAATACATTACCTGTAAAATAACACTGGTATTATCAATTAACATCCTATAACCTCGTAATTTAGTTTTTCAAGCAAACTCAACATTTGCATAGACAAATTAAAGAGTTTAATTATTATATCAACTATATAAATTCTGTTTAAACATAAAAACCTTTTCTACTTTGTCATCATGTACAATTAGCACACAATTTATTATGTACGAAGAGTATATGAATAACGGTAATTAATTTGCAGATTTTGGACTGATAAAGGGCTGAAAACTTCAAAATGTTGAATTTAACGTTTGCAGACTATTATTGAGTTTCTGCCTCGCTGGGTTATGTAACGAGTTCCTGCCATTTCCTTTACTCCAGGGGCCTGACGAACTGTTTGTGACTAAATTGTCTTAAAATGCGATATCTTGAAATTATAAATCTGTTAACTTATAAAATAGCTTAGTTTGATGACGTACTTATTAGTTGTCAACATGCATATGCTGAAATTATGCCTAATGAAATTACTCTAAAGTTGCCCGTTGTATGTTTTTGTTAAAAGTAATAGGTTTAAGGTTCTCATTGTATTTTTCTCAGAACTGTTGTTTAAAATTAAATTAACCATTCTTCCTCCACAGTGGACAAGAATTTCCTTCTCTTAACTAAACTAAGTATACATCAAATCAGCTTTAAAAGTAAAATATGTAAATATAATATATAAAAAGTGTTTATTTTTTTAGATATTAATTAAATAGATACATTTAATTAGTCTCGGTAAAATACATTATTTTTGATCTGGAAAGCTAAACTAATATTAAAAAGCTTGATTATTTATACCGTTATTTTTTCACTTACTCTATCAAACAAAGTTCAAACACTTTTTTTACGTTTTCTTGAATAATTATGTAAAAATTAATCGTCCGCTTAGTTTTTAAACAAGGTTAGAGGAAGAAAAACGCCATTTATGAAAAAATAGCTACTTCATAACTTTCAGAGGTAATTTAAATATCTTTTAAAGGAACAATTATTAACTTAAATATCAAGGCAGGTTTATGAAGACACAGATGGGACAATCATAGCGGCCATTAGACGAGACGCTGTCCTCTCTCCAACAGTCTAGACAATATATTTTTACTTTACACGTACAAATTGTAATTTTTGTCAGATTTGTGCAAAACTATAACTATAATATTCTAAATACATATTTTATTTTAAGTAAAGACAAATTTATTTTAAACTATAAAATTACAATGTAAATAAAACTTTTAATTCCCTGTTTCGAAAAGCGACGATACCAACGGGGTTATCATATATAGAGATGTAATGTTGAGTAAAACGTTAGCCTACATGCTGGCCACGTTTTCCTCTATAGGCCAATGAAAATATTTATTAAAAGTAAAAGAATTGCAAGCAGAAATATTTTCGCAGAAACACTTGTTCTGAGGTCTTTTTATTCAAATACCAAGTTTTATACTTCGGGTCAGGTGAACTTTCACCACCATATTAGAAAAGCATTGCGTTTGCCCTCTTCCGAAACGTAAACGAACACTTATTACAAAACTTCAAAACACTTCAAAAGATTATAAAGGTGCTGTTGTGAAAATGTTGAAATTTTATTCCGGCGATGGAATATATTCTTTTTTTAGAGGAATGATAAATTTACAAACAAATTTCATATAAAAATATCAATGGAATAGGAAATGACATTCCACCTTAAGAATACACAGTGAACAATTAAACACCGATAAGCGAAGTGAACCATCCCTAAACGGCATTAAAAGCGAAAAGGCGAAATTGCTCCCCACTATAAGAAAATTTAAACAAATTAGCGTCAGTAAAATTATTAGTTTTGCGTGAAACCACGATCTTCAGACTACTAATGGTTACTATTACTAAAATTAGTTGTTATGTCAGTACTAGTTTGGCTTATTTTTCCTCGGTTCAGTTTTTTTATTGATTTATAATAGAAAGTTTAGATATAATATTAAATCTTGGATAGGTTAAATGTTTTAAGCATGTTTCAAGTCGTCAGCAGATGTAAGATTTCCATTTCTATTCACACGTTGCTGCCGTTTGACAGAACTCGGGTCTTTGACTTATTTGTGTGTGGTGATGTTCACCGTCAAAGGTTTTCTAAACTCACACTCAACCTCTATTTCTGTAAGGGAAGTTTAGCTCCCTTGAATGGTAATTAGTTTTAGTTTAAAAGCAAATGAACCGAAACGAATTAATCAATGGTCATTATTTTGATAAACTATAGTATTTATCAATACTGTACTTAATAGAGCCCTGTATAATTTGAACAAACCCTGATTCTGAATCCTTAAAAAGGGACGTTATTCTTGCTGGGTTATGTTAGTACCGTATTGCTTGCAAGTAAAGAGGGGCTTAGAAAGTTTTAAACTTATAGGTTACAGAGTAGCATATTTAATTTACAGCAGAAAGTTTGTAAAGTTTTCTTTACGACAGCCACGAGGCCCAACAAAGTTTCGGTTGATCCTACAGCGATGACCCACGCCTGATCGTAGTGAACATGGTGGGTACTGCAATGGTTCAGGTACAACTGACTTTTAAAACCATCTTCTCAGATTTGTAACAATTGTATACTATTACGATTTTGTAAATAGTTTATCTTAACTATTACATCATATTATGTAGTTATATTCAAATATATTCTGATATATGATAACAAATTTGACATCGATCCAATATTAAATAATGATAGCAAGTTATTTATACACTTTGCATATTAAATTGTAAAATTAATACAATGCATGAATTGAAAGTAAGTTCACATTAACGTTTTCATGTATCTTTCTTACATATGTTTCTTAGGTAGCTCACAGCTTCTGATTATTATTGATAGTAAAAGCAATGTTGCAAAACAGGAAAGAAATATCTGTATAAATGTTGGGCCAAAGGACAGGTGAAATTCTTACAGAACTTGTACTAGGTATGTACAACAAATGGTGTGAAGCATTAATTTAATGCTAAAAACATGGTTCTCTTACTCTTCTGTTGAAAAAAACATAGATAGTTTAACCTGAAGTCTAATAAAGTAATATTTATGATTTATTCTGATAATCTTTCATTGTAAGATACACAAGTTTGCTGCGGTGGTGATATTTTTAAGCTACAAAATATGACTGTGTAATTAAGTGAGATTTTTTAACAAGGAACTGGGCTTATAGAACGAGTAAAACTATATATTGTGTAATTTCTCTCCGTGAATTATTTAGTGGCTGATCAGCTTTTTACAATTTACTTTCATCTTTTGTTTTGATTTATGTTTAGTTTGTTATTGTTTTTTGGTTTGTAAGAATGTGGAAATAGTTGTTCGATAATGTGTGTGTGTTTTGTAATATTAGTTGAAGTGTTTAACCCGTGTTAGTGGAGTATTTGTTTCCTACATTGAACATTTAAATTATTCAGTTAATTTGAAAAGCTTGGTGTTAAGTTTTCAGTCTGACGAGCAAGAAGAATTGATTTTAAAAAATCGGAAATATAACGAGCAAATATAACATGTTATTATTATTGTTTATTGTTTAAAACATAGTTAATAACTTTAGTTAAACTCTCTACTTTTTTCTTAAAACTTTTAATAAATCATGATAAAAGCAAGCTCTTTAAAAGATGAGGAAATAATTGAGCCAAGAATTAAATAAATACTGAGTGAGAAGGTAAACTAATAAACTAAGCTAAGTACTTCGTACTACTTAAAACCAGTGTCAATCTAAATCTATCGTAATTCTTGTATTAAACCGTCAGCTCTTCTGGTATGTATTTTACTGATCGGTGAAGTATCTGGCAGTAAAAAATCTTCAGTCCTTGTTTAGAGATTGTGTTTTATAAATGGGTTTTCTAATATTTATAGCATTTTTAAAGATATTATCTTTTCATTTATGGGAAATATTATTGATTTTAGTAATGCTCTATTTATGACTATACCATCTTTCATTTAACAGCTCATTAATGTCCGAGGAATTCAATTAAATATATGTAAACGCTTGTAACTAAATACTAGGAAGATTAAGCGTAGTCAACGTTTAAAGTTTGTATTATATATTGTGGCTTTAAAATTAATACTTAGTTATACTACAATTAATCCCGAAGTAGACCATTAAACTAAATACCCCCGTAGCAGCAAACCTGCGTACTCAGCGAATTTCCAAAGCATATATATGTATCTTAATACCACATAAAGCTACATACAAAGTTTCGTCAATATACATTCATAAATAAACGATTTATGACATTTTAATTATTCTCCATAAGAATAACATGGCAGCTGAGTATGCAGGTTTGCTGAAGCAAGGAACACAAAAAATGGGGTTTTATACAAATATCAATATAACTCATGTAGGTAAAGCCACATACCAAATTTCATTAATTTATTTTCATAATGAAGGCAGATAACACGTTACTTATTCTCCCTAAGAATAACATGGGGCTGAGTACGCAGGTTTGCTGCTACCTTGGATACAAAAGTGTCTTTTTGAGCAAACATCAATGGTCCACAACCAGATGAAGCCGTATACCAAGTTTCGTCAGTATAGGTTCATAAATAAGCGAGATATAAAATTTTTATTTTTCTCCATAAGAATAACATTAGACAACGTACTGTGTTTAGCAATATCTGTGTTTCAATATCTCGGTAACCAATTGACGTAGAGAAATGATCAAAATACCAAATTGTGTGTTTTTTAAGCTGAATCCAATGGGGAAAAATAAAATTTGACTATTTCCAAAATTATATGTAAAAAATTTGAAAAACCCTTTTTTGGGGTACAAAACCCCCCCAAATACCCCTTCGGATAGAGCGATCTGGCTGGTTTTCGAACTTAAAGTCATAAATATTGCTTTACACGTTTATACCAAATTTCATCAAAATCGGATAATTTTTACGAGAGTTATCGTGCTCACGGACACACACACATATATATATATATATATATATACAGTTTCGAACGAATGGTGTTTTTGGGGTCTGGGGACCTCAAAACGAACAGTTATCATGGTCCCGGGCCTAGGTCTTACCATGCCGACTACGGTAATAGCTTCTTCCCTATAGGGGAAATTCGCTAAAAGAACCAAATAGGAGATAAATGGCATAAATCTTCTCCGAAGGTAAATTCAATTGACTTCATTTATTGGTTTTGAAACGCATATATTTGCAGTTTTGGTTCAATAATAATCTATCTTTTAAATCCAATAAAGCCACGACAACCGTGGTCTCGACAAATTGTACCAATAACTGGAGCAATACTGCGATTGGCAAACATCTGAAATATGTTTATTGGAACACCAAACTTGAATATCAATATACTAGTATATCTTTTATTTATTTTACATTTCCTTATTTTCGATTATTTTACTTACAGTTAAGATACGTTGGTATGCTTTTAGTGGTTATTTATATTGGAGTTGAAGAGTATACTCATTTTATATTATTAGGAGCAGTTTCTTAAACATATTTTTAAATTTTACAGTCGAGTCCCAATTTTTTTTATATATTGGTACTAGCCAATGACAAATTGCGTGGACTTTATAGATAGATAGTTTTATCTAAATTCCCTTTCTAATACAATTAATTTATGACAAGCAAAATTGTAATACCCATTTATAGATTTTTACGGATAAATTTCAATTCAGCCATTTACGAGTAACCCCTCGTGTATTTTATTGATAAGCCAACACAAATCCAACTAATATTATTATTTATATATAAAACTATTAATGTATGCATCACATTTGTTTAAGAATGTTTGATTCCTGGCTAATACTGTAATGAGCATTTCTCTAATTTATAAGTATATTTTAAATAAACATGTTGCGGTTAATTATTTTACTAGTAAAACGAAGAGGTAAAAGATGGTGATCATTATCTTTTCTACCAGTATTTTAAAACTGTATCTTGTCAAACAAAACGAGAAAATTCGTTTAGAAGACTCTCAGTGGCAAATCCAGAGATGTAAACTACCCTGTCCCAGTAATTGAATTGGTTATGTCTGCGAGAAAAATAATTTATTCAAACCTTATATCACATTTTAACAACCAGCTGTTGTTAATTACGAAATAGTGCACTACTGAAATCTATATGTGTTTTCAGATAAACAATACAATATTCAGTTTTACAATAGTTTTAGTTTTACAATATTCAGATATGTAATAATAAAGAAGCTTTAAACTACTTTCAGCGAATTCCCCTATAGGGAAGAAGCTATTACCGTGGGTGGCATGGTAAGACTTAAGCCCGAGACCATGATAACTTTTTGTTTTGAGGTCCCCAGATGCCAAAGCACTATTCGTTCAAATTTATATAGTTTTCGCGAAAACTTTTGAAAGAAGTGCCCGATTTTTATGAAATTTGGCACAAATGTGGAGAGTAACATTTATGACTTTAAGTTCGAAAACCAGATCGATTGGTTTATGGGAAGGGGGTTTTATGAGGGTTTAGAATTTTCCAAAAATAAGTTTTTTGAACTTTTTATCCTAAAATTTTAAAAACACAAGATTTTGGTTATAGCCATTCTGTAGAGCTTAAAAAACTAACAATTTGAATCATTAAGCTAGGTTTAGTGGTTGTGGAGAAAAGTCAAAAAATGTGTCCATAAAATTTCCCATGTTAATCTTATGGGAATACGGTTTTTAGATTTTCCTCAGATAATTTCACTAAAAACTTCACATTTCTTTTTACCAATCAGTTTAGCTCTACAAAACAATCATTTTGGCGTTTTAATTGTTGTTTTACGTCCAACCGTTGCAGAGATATTCAAAGTGCTAAACGCAGTACGTTGTCCAATGTTATACTTATGGAGAATAAATATAATGTTTTATTTTGATTATTTATGTATGTATATTGATGAAACTTGGTATGTGGCTTCAACTAGTTGTGGTATATTGATATTAGCACAAAAAAGTTTTTGTTGATTTTCCCGGTAGCAGCAAACCTGCATACTCGGCCCCCATGTTATTCATACGGAGAATAAGTAAAATTTATATCTCCCTTAGTTATGAACCGAAATTAATAAATAACCTGGTTGAGTTATATTGATAGTTGCAAAAAAACATATATTATCTTCCTTGTTGCAGCAAACCTGCATACTCATTTATAATGTTATTCTTATGGAGAATAAATAAAATGCCATATATCACTTATTAATGAATGTATTTTTGTGAAACTTGGTAAGTGGCTCTAGGTAGTAGTGATACTCATATATTTGCATTGGAAATTCGCTGAGTACGCAGGTTTGCTGTGACGGGGGTATTTTTTATTGCAATGTTATTTAAACACACTTTTTCCCAGAGCTAGTGGGATGACTCAGTAAATATTTGCATAGTTGCAAATATAATATAAGTTGTTTGGATTTGCTTAGCAATGGTTACATAACATTTACTTAGTTTTTATCATATAGTTTAAAATGACAAAAATATAAAAGCATGCCAGCACCTCCCAATAATAATGTACCAATTGTTGCTTTATTATAACTTAAAGACACAAAATAAACCTTGTTTACCATTTTATATCAATATGAAAGTAGTCTTAAGTTAATGATATTATCTTAAGTACACTCATTAATGCTGGAAAGGGTCACATTCAGCCGGTTCAAGGGTGGAGAAATACAAGGTGAAGAAACGCAGTTTAATATTAAACTTAGCAGAAGTTTAATTTGTGTATCTTGGTTAACACATGAAAATAATCCCCTGTGTATTATAAATCAGGGAATCATTACATTTATATAAAAGTTACGTATCGCTTTTGGCTTGCAAACTTGCTCAATTGCCTTTAATAACTAAATTTCTTAAATCACATTGAGATATCCATACATCTAAGATTGTAGATTGTAACTAATGCTCGAGTTTAAACGGATATACTGTAGTAATTAAACAGCCGATTTGTAGCTAAGAAATGCCCAAGATACAAACTAAAATTATAAGAAATTTTCTTAACTGTGAAACAAGACCCTAGAGGCGGTTTAACTAATGACCAAGCGACCACCTGCGTCGATGAATCAACAACCAAACTGTTACATCAGCAATGCAGATGTCGGCAGAAATATCTGTGTTTTTGGCAAGAATAAACATCACCATAGGTATGAGATGTGATATTTGTTGTTATATGATATAATTCATTTATAATACAATTGTGGCTTCCATAATGTTGAACATTTCAGTAAGATGAAAGATACATAGAAGCGCACAGTAAGAATTGATTTACCTTTTATAAAAAAACTTTATTTAATGCGTGTAGTGGTCATGGCGCCATATTACGTAGTGGTATAAAACCTTTTATAAATGGCGAACAACTTGATTGAGGATTTTAACCCAGCGAGTTTTACACGTGCCTTAACAAAGACTGGCCCAAACCGTAAACTATTGTGTTTATGTGTATCAATAACAAATTGACCTATTGCAGTACATGTAAAAAACAACCTTCGTTCCAGAAAACAATGGTCGACATCGAACTGCTAATATGACAAAACAAAACCAAAACTGCTTTCGGCTTAGAGAGGATGGTGACTACCTGGGGAACAAATAATTATAAACATGTTTAATAAAAAGTCCTTCTTAAGAAGATGCAATTCTATGTACTGCAATCTGACTGTATAATTGCCAACTATAACTCAATAACTCACCAATAACAGCATGTAAATCCAAATTCGTTAAACAATAACGCATAATGATCAAAGACGGGTTCAAAGCAGTATTAGTAAAACCCAAATCAATTATTAAATAAAATCTTCGAATGTTGATGTATTTAGAGCTAAAAGTGGCGCTATTAACAAAAGTTAACTGATAAATGGTTTTTGGACTGATGTAATATTCAATTTACAAATGTCAGGTATCTGTGACCTCTGTGTACAATTAAGTTAAAAACTTGTAAGAATAAGGATAAGAATAGGAATATTTTATTGTCGATCAACACAAATGGAGTCTAACGTGTTGTAGAGTCTAACGACACATAGTATACTTCTTCTGCAAACTCATCGATTAGCTAGTTGTTACTTGTTTTTGTGAAATTATATATTTATTCATGTCGTCTACAAGAAATAATTTTGAATAATGTTATCAAAATAAATAAATAAAATTCAATTGTTTGCAACATATAATAATACAAAATAAATCTTAATTCAAGAGCTAATGAGAGGTGGGCAAACTCACCAAGTGAATATATCTTCTTATTAAGAAAAGTTGTTTTAATCTTTTATTTTTGATGTATAAACCTCAACAACTTATTGCCCATGTATGTTGGATTTTTAATAAAACTGTTTTTAAAGTTTTCTTGAATTATTTCATTAATTTTCCCAGTACCGTTCTGATGGATGCTCTTATGATCTACACTTTTGTACAACTATTAGTCTTTGTAATCATAATTTTAGTCAAAAATATATTGACCGTATACAGTCAGTACGTTTAGGTTACCTAAAGTTTATTTGGCTGAAACTATATTGAAAACCAAAAGAGCCTCTACCTCGTTGCTCTTTCAGGAATATTTACTTGAACAAGTAAGTTTTTTCATGGCAAAGCAGTAATCCAATTTGACAAACGACTGTAGTTTGAGTATACAATTCTGAAATATTATTAAAGATGTTTATTTTAAAGCTCTTTCTTACACAAGACTTTTCAAAACTTGATTACACAATACATCAAAAAAGTATTATTGGGACCATCTGGATCTCTCCTTGAAAATATTTTCGCACAAAGACACTGGAGATATTTTTTTACAAATACATTCTTTTTACGAAGAGCGGTCCACTTACTATAAATTATGGTCATCGAGTAAACATTGTTGGCCAATTGTAAGGTATTCACTCAGAAAAAATTATGTATGAAATGCTACAATATCATTTGGATTACACTGTCATTTGGGCTTAACACGTTATTCAGTACTACATTTAATAGCCACAGTCTAATGATTTAGTTTTTCCATTATTAGGTATTATTTTCAAATAGCTTGCTTGTTGATTTTTGGTTATCTTTTCACATCCAAACCCACTGATATTGACATATTGAAGGTGACAGTTACACAAATACAACTGTGTATATCTGTTAAAATGTAACTATGAAACTTGTGAATCTGTGTAAAAAAAACGAAGCAAACTTATGGTTGAGTTGACAATTTTTTTAAAAGGATTTAGTACCGTAGTGAAAACCAAAAAAACAGTTTTCTGTTCACATAACAATATGTTGATCGATGTTGTGTATCATTAAAATGTATGATCTCATACAAGGCAGTATACAACGTATTATATGTACATTTATCAATTGTTGGTAAATATTACTTAGGTAAAATGTGTATTTTACTTAACAATAAAGTAGTTATCTCTACAAGTTACTATGTGTCACTCTAATTTATTGGATCAAAACATCCGCAATGCTCGTTTATTGTATAAAGTGATTGACGAGTATTGGCGTGAATACTGACACACTGTGAATCACTGTACAAAGACCAAAAACATTTCATCCTGGTTGTGAAAGGTTTTATTAGATTAATACAACAAATATTGTTCACCATAGAAGTATCATATAACAATTTAACAAATAATAAGTGTGTAAATATACAAAATGATGACAGATTTAATAACGATTCCCTAATTAAGTCCCTTTTATTTTTAACTTTTACAAACTCATGAAATTTATAATTTTCAAGATTTGTTGTACCTTTGTAGCGGCAGAGAGGAAAAATCGTATATTTTAATCTAAATAGTGAAAACCAAAATAAAAAAAATACTAATTACCAATGAACTTAAATTATAGGGTGAGTTTTAAATGAGCCCCCCCTACTTTTTTCTACATTTCTTACGATATCGACTCCAGACCACCACCGGTCATTGTTCCCAAACTTTTACTTCATTGAAAAAGTTAATAGTTTAGGCTGTCATCTTGGATCCGCCATATTGGATTCAACCAATTATTTTAAAATGTAAAGTTGGGATTGTGACCCATCACATAGAAGCACTTTTTTACGGTGAACTCAATGCTGCAATCCATTTTTGAAAATCATCATTTGTTCGCAAGATATTGGCGAATTAAAAAAACCTAATTGGAAAGAATTCTAAATGTCCCAACGTTAAAAAACATGCTCATATTCTCATCATTACATCGAATAAAGACCATGAATTACTACCAATCATTTTTGAAAGGCATTTTCATAATTTTGGCAAATATAAAATTTTTGGCCGCCATCTTGGATCCGCCATTTTGGAATCTCTAACTGACAAGATCTTCTCGACCGAACCAAATTCCTAATGGAGAGCTGTTATAAAAAATATCTGATGGTTCAAAACAGTTTTCGGTTTACCTTTTAATTAGATAACAATCAAAATTCCTCCACTGTTAGAGTTCCTTAATAATTTTTAAACAAATTTAATTTATAAGATATTTTTTCTTTAATGAAAGAGGTAAAACACTTAAATAATGCATAAGATTTAATTCGCATAACATAATAATAAAATCATTAGTTTATCGGTCTTGGTATACAAAAATATGTAGATAGCGAATAAAACAAGTTTATGAAACACATCTTTATTAAGTAGTGTTTAATTTATTATGCTTTATTAAATTAAATTTATTAAGTATTTATGCCAAAATTACTTTTTTAAATACAATTTAAAACTTGTTTTTAATATTTCTAGCTAATTAAGGGTTTTGATATGAAAACGTTAATTTCACCTGTTTACAGTTTTGTCTCCTGTTTATGTAAAAGGGCATTAGGTTCTAAATTTAAAATGTTGTTAGTGTTTTATGGCTAGACATCGGTAGTTAAAAGACATAGATGAATTAGGATTTTGTAAAAGAAATCAATTTGATCAGTTATAAATACATTATTTTTTTAAGTTATTCTTTGCTTTATCCCATACACGAGCTCAATACATCACTTTTTTTCTCATGATGACCTATTTTTAAATGTTCAGTAGTCATTGCCATTATACACTTTCAATGTGAAATTTATTGTTAGTAACGTTTATATTTATTCCTTCACCATAAAGATCCTCGTAATTTATTTATTTACAAGTACTGTTAGCCCTAACAATACAGCAGAATTTTTAATGGTTGATAAAATGGAGTTAAGTCAAAATGTAATTAAATGCATGAGTGTTTGAACAATGGGTCGTTTAATCTTCTATGTGGAGTCTCATCTGGCGTTTGCCTCTAGATACTGGTCGTTATTGTAACTGCATATACATTAGGTTTAAATATGGAAATAAGAAGATATTGTAGCTTCTTATTACGCATCAATACTGTGAAAACGATCCAAGAAATGAATTTTCTTTCATAGGTAAAACGGTAGCCCTTATTAAAACATTGTAGGCTATATTATAGTGTTAAAAACATCTAACTTAGATTAGTTTTCAATAAATAATTTACAGACCATGTTTATTAATGATTCATGTGCTGCAACAAATGTTAGGTATATGACTCTAGATACCTGCACTTTTTAAAACCCTTTATATATAATATTTGTAATAACCCTATTAATGAATTTTAGGATATACTGACTAGATTTCAATTTTTCTGTTAGCGCAATTTGTTTATTAAATCTGTGTTTTGACATAGTTAGAACTCAGTCAGGAAAATAGTTTATAACAATTTGGAAATGGTTTGATGTGATCGGTTCAACATCGTTAGGAAACACCAACTGATATTGACTTTAGGTGTCTAATATTTTCAATAGTTTTCACTTTCCTATAGACTCGCCCTTTTTCCGTAATTGGACAGGCTGAGGTGTGAACATGTCTTTTCGGAAGAGTGCATAACTAAAGAAATAAGCATAATAATACATAACATGTAGTAAATGGTCAATTGTTATGTTGTTATGTATTGTTTAGTATATATTATTTAGTTCCAACATTTCTCTTTCGGCTTAGTATTTAGATTATTGAATATATGATGTAACTATGTCAGATATTTATTTTGAACATTTTATACGTAAACGTACGTTTTATACCATTAACACTGAAACTTAAAATAACTTCCAATGATTTTTGTATGTACTTAATTGATGTCAATTCTCTTAATTCAACGTTAGGTTTACGGTTTTTTGTAAAATAAAATAAAATGACTATTTAATAATATGTGATTTTCTTTTAATATTCATATTTACAACCCTATAGCCATTTTCACCTTTATGTGATGTTATAAAGTTAAATGATTATGTCAAACTTATTATAATCTATAAATATTAGAATATTTTGTACTTATTGCTGATTCAGAATGAACTTACCAAGTTACAAGTAGCAAAGGTTACAGCTGTGTTTTATTTAACCGTCCCATAGGTGGTGTTGTCTACACCAATGATCCCTTGCTGCGGATACCAGCACACCATGCGGCAGGTGTAACAGCTGTTTATGACGTCATAACGTCTCCGGTCTACCGGATGGTTTATAACTGGAGAATGTTTGCAGAACTATGGTTGATATTAAAATTGTTGTAATACTACATCGCGAACATCAAAAATATAACATTCAGAAAAACAAATAAATCCTAGGTAAAATCCAAATATTTTCAGTGTTTTGTAATCTTTCAAATTTCATCAGGACAGTTTAAGTTGTGTTGTGAACCGGGGTTCATATTCTCAAGAATATACTGAATCGTATCTTTAACTAGTTAGAGTGATTTAATGCATGATTTAATAAACATTTGAATTTATATAATTATAAGCTGATTAGGCTTCAGTCTTAGTTAGTTTTTAATGTTTAGTAATATTCTATGTTTCATAAATTGAAGAGAAGAAGTTTGCTCTGATTTCTGCTAATAAACCATAGGAAGCACCTTATACAATAAATCCAAAAAGGTGACATATTTTAATAACGCGTTTATTACATCGTTTTTAATAAGAGATTTTCTGTAACCATAGATCCTAAACGCTCAATAATTCATAAAGTCGCCATTTTAGATGACTAAATCATGTGTATCTCTGGAACGGTTTGACCGATTGATGTAAAATTGTCATCATTATTTAATTAAAAGTTAATATTAATAAAACAATAATTTAAATGAACTGTTTTTAACAGGCGGCCAGCTGCAAACACTATTTAACTACCGATACAATTTATACAGCGTCCATTATAGAGCGTCTACTGATGCAAAAAAAAACAATTCATATACGCAATCTCTGATAGGCAACTGAGAATTTTAGGACGTTTGATTATAGGATATTTTTTACCATCGAGATAGCAAACGTACTGTTAAAATATAAGTAGATTGTTTTGGACATTCTGTATAAATCAGAGGAGGGTCAAATAGAGGAATTCATGTTATAATACCATATCAATTTATCATAACATAGTATCATAACGTAGTACTTACCTAATTACCACCATAGAAAATACTTTGACCTAATACCTATTTTTTTGCATCATGGGGGAAGGACTGTGAAGGGAGTGTTAAGAAAAGTAAATTATTTTAGACAGCGTGATTAGTAATAAGCTGATTAAAGTCTACCTATTATTCAAGGAAAGGTCATTCTGTCCTCTGAACGAAGGCCTTCCTTAGGGTTCTCCTCTCTATTTTTACAATACTGGTATATTCTGCCGATAATCCATTATCTGAATAACTGAATCTTAGGAAGTTTATTTATGCGTTCGTCTTTGTCCTTGCATCATCAGCACTTTTGATTAATTGAAAAAACTTACAAGTGACCTTGTTATTCTCAAAGACCCTCAACCAACACCAGAAGCATCGTATTAATGTTGCGTATTATTGTTTTTGGGACTTGGAAGGTTACGACAAGTCCCAAAATGACGGAGGTCGCCTAATCTAATTAAAAAAACATCCTTGCCAAGTATAATCTTAACTCAAACATGATTTTAATGCTTTTCGTCACTACAACCGTAGTTCTTGAGAGCTACACTAGATCGCTCTAAGACTTTTGAAGCCATCTTCAAAAGTCATAGCAAGTGTTATTAATGATATATATATTTTATTTTTATGTTTTACAGTAGGAAAGTAATCTAACTAACTATACTTTTTGTTTTCATTAAATGCATTTAGGATACACAAATACAAATAGTATTAACGTAAGATTTTTGTTGAGAAAACTATGCGTTATTTTCCTATCTTAAATGCTTAACTCTATTTAGGATTCAGGACACGGCATCCTAAACTCACCACGATCATGCTTATCTTGGTCGATTTGTTAAAAGTTTAGTAAAATACCTGATATGACTGACTAACAAACTTTTAAATCAGAGTAAATTGTGTGCTATAATATGACCAAGAATGTTATCATTTGTATTATTATTACGGAATATTCTATTTATATGTTCCGCCTTTTATCTCCTCTAATTTATTGTGGATTTATTTTATAATCAGCCATGATATAAAATCGATAAAAGAGTGAAACCCAAAACTCTTAATCGTGAATTGTTATTTAATACATATTTGTTAAAAGTATACAGATTAAAAGGGTAAAAAAGGTCCGGTCTTAATTAAATTTGGTACAAATGTGTAAAGTACCATTTATTTGAACGAGTTTGAAAACCAGACAAATCACACCATCTGGTGGGGTTTTTACCCCAAAAATGGGTATTTTGGGGTTTTTACAAGTAATTTTTATTTAAAGTAAATTTTAGTTTTCATCGTTGAATCCAGCATAAAAAACAAACAATTTGGTATTTTGATCATTGCTCTACGTCAATTAGTTACTGAGATGTTGAAAGTGCTAAACACAGTACGTTGGCTAATGTTATTCTTATGGAGAAAAATGTATATCTCGCTTATTTATGAACATAGTGACGAAATTTGGTATATGGCTTCATCTGGTTATGGTTTATTGCTGTTAGCACAAAAACAACATTTTTCGCCTATGGTTCCCGTAGCAGCAAATCTAGGTACTTGGTCTCCTTGTGATTCGTATGGAAAATAATTAAAATGCTTTATATCACTTATTTATGAATGTATATAGATTAAAATTGGTATGTGACTTCACTAAAATGATTTCTATTGATATTTGCATAATAGTCCATTATTTTGTGTTCCTTGCAAACCTGCGTACTCATCCCCAATGTTATTCTTATGGCCTACTAAATAATTAATAATTTAAATATCGCTTGTTTGTGCATATATTTCTTATGAATCTTGTTAAGTGTTTTAAAGTGTTATGTTATATATTCATTGGAAATTTGCTGAGTATGCAGGTTTGCTGTGACAAGGGTATTTAGTAGTCCAATCACTGTTTTACTCATATTTTTATCTAATATGACTTTAGATTATTTCAGATCCTGGCAGTGTATTATTTTGTATAAATTAATTAACATTTCATTATGTCTATTGAAAAAAATTGATTAAATTTAAAACAACAGTAGTAGGGGTGTATGGCGGGGTTTTTTACTAACAGTAAAAATAGTTATCAGTTGGAAATGTGATACAATTAATGCGTACGCCTTCAACATAATTAAATGATAAAGCGTTTTTCGGAAACAATTAATTCAGAGGAAACCTGTTATAAAAGCAGTAACAAAGCCACGCTAAACAGCTGCGGACCGTCGCCGTCGTCCATTCGGAAAGTTCAGCCATTGAGCCGACAAAACAACAGACTGAGGGAAGCTTGGTTCACTGCTCGTGATACGTGCAATTCATATGGACTGTGTGCTGCAAACAGTTTATTTTTATATTCATTCTGAACTATTAACTGTTCAACTGATGTGTATTAATAGATTTTTATGAAAATTTAACGCGATGAATATACAGGGTTTCTTTATATAATATTATTTTTGTTATGATCATTGGTAATATAATTTTAAATTTTCAGTTATTTAATTACACCGATAAGTTAATATTGCATATCGATTTAGTTAAGTGCAATAACACGTTCAACTTATATTTTATTTGTGTATGATTGATTAGTCTTCTATGAACAATTAAAAGCATAATCTTACTAGTTAGGCATTCTGCTTCCATAATTTTACAATAATATGGTTTGTCGCTGGATCGTTATTTTCAAAAACATATTCTATAGGACTGAATATTATTAAAAGTTATAAAATAATTTAATGTATGATTGTTGAAACCTATCGGTACTGGTACTTAATAAACTTTTCTGAATAAAGGATAAATATAAGAGTTTTTCTATATTCTCTTTGTAAAATACAAAAATGAAATAGTGAAACTATCAGTGTTTTGTTAGCAATCTATAAACAATATTTTTACATCTGAAATTTAGTGTTGTTAACACTATTCCACTTTGGACCATAAAAACACTCATAAACCCACACTCCTGACGTCCCATGTACAGATTATGAGACCGAATGTCATAAATCGTAGTAATGTCCCGTCATAACACATGGTGTGCACTTGCGCTCTGTGTGTTTATGTGTGGGTACGTGATGGGGTAAGCTGTTTGGTTCTTTGATAGTTGTTCGAACTAACCCTGGAAAGAAACGTGAAGTTAATGCAACTGTTGCTATTCGTAATGTGCAATAATATTTCAAAAATACCAGTTAGTGTAAATATAAAAACCAATATAAATAAAAACATTAAACTCACCTTTTTTGATTGACCCTTATTACTGCATCACAAATATACTTGAAAGATGTGTACAAACTAGAGTTTTTCAACGAAATCATAATTATAACCGGGAGGTCGGGTTGTTATTTTTAAATAAGCAATTCAAACAATGAAATTAATAACATTGGTTTTCGTTTGAGCGTTGTCTACGTATTTTATTAAAAGGGATCATTCGGATTACCAGGCTCATAATTTAATATTTTCTATTATTTATTTGATTTATTTCGATTCAGTTAGAAAACATAAGAATATGTGCTGTACCCATTACATACGCTAATACACTGCCCTGTAAAACTGCATATGTTTGAGTCCTAATATTTAATCCTATAAAAAAAATCCATAGCTAATATTTCATATACAGTGTGTCATAAAAACCTTAGCATGTCTTTAAAAGCGTTATAATACTCGGTTATTACAAAAGACAAATAAAAATACTATATATTTTAGATTTACAATTCCTGTAAAATACAAATAAACAACATAATTATTGGCAAAGAAACGTGAGTAAAAATGTGAATTGACTAGATACTGAGATGTATGCAAAATGAGTAATTTATTGTATGCTCCTGATCTACCACGATCAGGTATTTCACTGGAACAAGAAATTTCACTGTTGGTAAGCGTTGTCAACGGTCATTTGGACATCCACATATAGACACAGGTAATTTATTTATCGTTTCAATGCTATTTGCCTTAATGTGGGAATCCAGCACTCACCTCGAAATGGAAAAGTGAAAGTATTCTTATAAGTAAAGACCCTTTAAGTGTTATGGTGAGTCAGGTGATCACCATAATACTAAACATGATAAAGTAATAGAATTAATTTAACGTATTTTGAGTAAGGATGTGCATTCGTTGCAAGTTGTTCAACGTTTTAATAAATAGTTTTTAAAGAATGGCAACTTTAACATTAACAGTCAGTGTATACTGTTTTACATTAATCAGTTTCATGTTAAAAGACATTGGTGGTGCATTTGATACTAACTAATCAAATATTTTAGCTGGAATATTCCGCAAATATGTTAATTTATTAAATTAAAAGCTTTCTATTACTATGATATTTGTTTAGTATTATAAAATGGGTTTACATATTACTCTCGATATTTACTTCGTTAAGTTGTTTATTTGTTACTTGGTTTTTAAGTTCAAAACTTATACCTTGAGTACATCTTGGGCTAAAACATTTAAAATAAACTTAGTAAGTGTTGGTGTAATCACAGTTAGACATGATAAAATTAATGTTTAGAATAAAATAAAAACAAAATAAAATACATGTGAAACTTTACACGTGTGAAATTTTGATAAACCCCTTTTCAAGAACGTTTCCCCAGCTTATCGTAGACGAGAGATTTTGTTGAATGTTTACAAAGAAATTGTCACAATCTAATCCCATCAACCACCTTATTGAAAACGTTCATCCGAAGTATGAAGCATATTCCTTTATCTAGTTTAAGTTATTACTTGTATTTTAAATCTCACGTAAACTGCTTGCATTATTGCGCTTGCAGCATTAGTTCAAGCCCTTTGATGCTCCACTCAAGCTGTCGTACCTGGTTTACAGTTACAATATTCTTAAAGTAAATTAAAGTAATGGTTTTAAATATTCAAATAAAACATAATTTGTAAGACATAAATAATTCATCAACCTTTGTCAGCATAAATGAACTACAATCAATCTTGATTGTATCTACAATGCATTCAACATTAGACGAATAAATATTCTATTACAAAATACAACACAAATTATTAACTTTCAAAAGCATTTTTCTTTAAGAGCTGTCAGAATTTTGAATGCTAGAGTCGTTTGTCTTGAGATAAAAGTTAATATAACATAATATTGTAAGATACTTCTTGTTATGCAGATTTCTTGAACCTAATAACATATATAAACGAATATGAGGTCATTTATGCACAACCTTTAATATAGACCATAAACCGTTTATTTTGTAAAAAATGTGCGATGCAATCACAATAATTTATTTTTAAACACCCATCGCATTACATCAAGCAAATAAATAAAATATCACTTAAAATTATGGTAGTATGATTGGTAGTCTGGTAGTATGGTAGTATGGTAGTATGATTCACGGCGTGACTGTAGTTCCAAGGAAGTGATCTTGTCATTGTACAGTATACAGCTTCCATAATTTACATTTTACTTTCTCTCCCTATAAATAAGATATGGGGAAAGTAATTGTTTTCGTCTGAGTTTTAGAAACTGAGTTATATCTGGAATTAATTGTTTTTGTGCTATGGAACAACGAATGTTTTTTGAGAGTATCTATTTGAGTGTATGTCTACAGACCTAGAGAGCACACCAACGGCCCAAAATTTGAACATAGGTACTATTATACGATATATTCAATCGTTTTGTTTCAATGTTTTTAAAATATTTGATTTAAAGGGTCCTTATCCCCAAAAAACCTAAAAAATAATAGGGATCCAGATTTCGTTGGCTTCCAAAACTGTCTCTAACGATTTCCGTCAAGACTTTTCGTTTAACGTGC